>CM060963.1:179387617-179615117 GCA_030765045.1 Tenodera sinensis | reverse complement strand
GTTAATCTTCTTACTCGCATCTGAAACACAACTTTTTTACTCTGTGACTTGCTAAATTCTAAGAATTATTTATACTTTCTAATTTTCAGAACGCTGTATCCCTCTATGCTTGCAGGCAAGTGTGCGATTTCTGAACGTACTGAGTTGTAACTACAGGAACCTTAATCTAACGTATTTCTTGTTAGCTGAGTTGTCTTAGCTAGTTATAACGAATTACTTTTCCTCAATAATAATGTTGTTGTTTTCTAGTGCCTTGCATCTGGCAATGAAGCCATTAGCATTCGTGCTTTCCAATACTTTTGAACTGTAGTTTCTTCTGATCTTAATGCTTCACAGGTCTTCAAGTGGTCTTCGTTCATTTCTGCTGGATCGTTACACAGGACACATATCGGTGAGGCTGAGATACCTATTCTGTAGAGATGACTTGCTAAGCAGTCGTGATTTGTCAATAGTCGGAAGGCTGCAACCGCTGTTTTCCTTGGTCTCTGGGGGATTATATCTGGGTTGGAAAGTAGTGTAATCCATTTTTTATCTTTGGCATTTGTTTCTATTTCTTGTAGGTATGAATGAGAAAAATTTTTAATGATCAAGCGTTTTATTGAGGAATATGAGAAATTGAATTTAGACTTTTGTTTTATTGTTGTGCCTTTCTTTGCAAGTGAGTCTGCAGCTTCGTTCCCCATGACTCCACAGTGTGCTGGAATCCATTGGAGATGAACAGTCTTATTAACTTTTTGGAGTTGTGTTAACATTTTGTAGCATTCTCTAATTTTTATTGACTTCTTTGTAGTATTTGAACATATTCCCTGAATTGCAGCTTTAGAATCTGAAAGAATTACTGCCTTGTTAAATTTATTTAAGGGAAGATTTAATAATTGTCGGAGAGCAATGTATATAGCCTCTATTTCTCCATCATAATTTGTTGTGTCCCTGCCAACAGAATGATAAAAGGAAAAATGTGAACATGTAACTCCAGCTCCAGTAAGGTTTTCCTTCGAGGATCCATCAGTATATATGTGCAGCCATTCTTCTGTGGGATACCTAGTATTGATTGTTTCCAGAGCTAGAAGTTTTTGTATTTCTTTTGGTGTGTCTGATTTACTTATTTCCTCTATTAATTCCAAATTGAAGGTAGGTTGCAATAATTCCAATGGATTTTCTCTTATAAGTAGATTTTCTCTGGTGTTAGGAATGTTCAATTTGGATTTAATCTGTGTTACCTTTTCTAGGAAACTACTATGAGTTTTAAGGATTGAAGGGGGGAGGTTCTCTTCTGTCCATTTAGAGTTTGGCAGTCGTAACATTTTCTCGTGTTGGAGCAATGCTTGTTCTTCTATTTTTGTTGTTATAGATGGGGTCCGTGTTAAGGCAAGCATGGCATCAATAGGTGTGGATTTAACTGCTCCAGTGATTAGGCGAAGAGCCTGATTTTGTATTTGTTCAAGTTTATTGATGTTAGCATTTGC
This sequence comes from Tenodera sinensis, assembly GCA_030765045.1. Classification (NCBI taxonomy): domain Eukaryota; kingdom Metazoa; phylum Arthropoda; class Insecta; order Mantodea; family Mantidae; genus Tenodera; species Tenodera sinensis. The sequence goes on along the minus strand of CM060963.1, from coordinate 179,613,651 downwards.
TGCTGTTATTAAAGCTTCAGAACAGTACAAGAGGTTTGGTTTAATATACATTTTGTATGTTGTGTTAAGGACTCTCCTTGAGCAGCCCCATTTAGCACCAGCTAACCTTTTCAGGATTTGTAATTTCTTTTCAACCTTTTCTGAGATGTTTGTTGTATGTTTTTTCCAAGTTAGCTTTCTGTCGAAAGTGATGCCTAAGTATTTGCCATCATCAACTGCTTTGAGTGGTTTACCATTATAATTTATGTTAATATTAACTGGTTTGTATTTTAGTGTAAATAATTCATAATTTGTTTTTTCCACATTGATAGTCATGAGGTTTTTGGAGCTCCATTCATGTACTTTGTTTAGGGCTGTTTCTATTCTGTCTTTAATTAATTCAGGTTTTTTTGAAGAGCCTGAAGTCCAAATGACTACATCGTCAGCAAATAAAGCAATTTTGGTTTCTAAAGTTTTTATTATTGATGGAAGGTCATTTATATATATGTTAAAGAGTGTTGTGCTCAGAACAGCACCTTGTGGAAGTCCTCGGTGTGTTTGTTTATATTTGGAAATGTATGTATTATATTTTGTGGCACAAAATCTTTGTGAAATAAACTGAGTTATCCACTTAAGCATGTTACTTTTCACACCTATTGATTGCAACTTCTCAACTAATTTATTTCTCCAGACTGAGTCATATGCTGATTTAAAATCAATGAATACTGCCAAGGTATCCTCCTTTCTATTGAAAGCTTCCTTGATGTCTTGGCTTAGTAGGAGTACATTTTCACTTGTACTATGATTCTGTCTGAAGCCGGTCTGTGAACTATTAATTAAGTTGTAATATTCTAGGAACCAGTTAAGTCTAGATGCCACCATTCTTTCCATCACTTTTGCAATAACACTGGTCAAAGATATTGGTCTGAAACTATTAATATTGTTTGAGGGTTTGTTTTTCTTTAAAATCGGGATGATAATGGCTTTTTTCCAGTCGGAAGGTACAGTCATTCTCCAACACGTGTTATACAGTTTAAGTAGGATTTCTTTTCCTTTCCTGCCAAGGTGTTTAATAAACTCTGGGTGGATCTTGTCAGGTCCTGGAGATTTTTTGTTCTGTAATTGTTCTATTGCTAAATCCAGTTCTGTTTCATTAAAATCCTGAATAAAAATATCATTTCGTATACCTTTTGGCTTACTAAATAAATAATAATAATAATAATAATAATAATAATAATAATAATAATAATAATAATAATAATAATAATAATAATAATAATAATAATAATAATAATAATAATAATAATAATAATAATAATAATAATAATAATAATAATAATAATAATAATAATAATAATAATAATAATAATAATAATAATAATAATAATAATAATAATAATAATAATAATAATAATAATAATAATAATAATAATAATAATAATAATAATAATAAATAATATAAATATGGACATTTTAGTTTTTGCAGACATTCAAGTAGTTATAGTATCTACCGAGGACAATTTGCAAAAAGTTATTTATAAACTGTGGCTAGGGAGCATAATTGAATAATATCAGCTTACAAAAGTAAAATAATGGCATTTTATGGAAAATACTCCATTAGAGCTAAAATTATTATTGATAAAGTACCTGTAGAACAAGTTACGGATTTGAAGTATTTAGGAGTTTTCATTGGCAAGTATAGAACAAAAGACATATCAAGTAAGCTACATTTGTTTCAACACATATGTGGAACAATTTAGAAGAGTTCTATCAAAGAAAGTTCGCCAAGAAACTTTATTGAAATTTTATAAACATTTCAGCAATCCCAGCTCTATTATACGGTTCTGAGTGTTGAACTCTGGATAAAAATGTTCTAAGACGGATAAAAGTTGCGGAAATGAAATTTTTGAGGTTTGTGGCAGGTTATACTTCAATGGGTAGATGTTCGAGATCAGTTGGGAGTATTCAAACTAACAGAGAAAATAGTCCAGGGAAAGGTGGTACAACCATGTCTGCAGAATGGAATATGATAGGATTCCCCAAAGAATATTAAATTACAGGCCAAGAGTACAACGGAGTTAAGGAAGACCTTCTAGAAGATGGATGGAACAACTTTAGTTTGGAGTTAGAACAGACCACTCATGGTCTAAACCTTATTTGCATGATGATGATGATGATGATGATGATGATGATGATGATGATTCTTTTCCTCAACACGAAACTTGACTTAAGACTTCTTATTCAAAGGTAGAATTTTATTCCAACTTATGCTTCCTATAAGTTGCAATAGCACATGGACATTATTTATTGAAAATGTTTAATATTTCCGTATCATTTATTTATAAAATTAGTAATATTAAGAGCAATTTCGATATCATACTATATGTATTCAGTTGGAGATGTATATCTTGCCTCTGACAAGTCATATCCGAAGTGTTGTCGCAACTATAACTGTAGGTAGCATAACGAAGGACACTATCTAAAACATTTTCATACCAATTATTAACTATAATATAATAAATACTAGCAACAGACAGTTACTCAAAATGTCCTGCTTTATAGGCCACACAGCCAATCACCTATAGCAGCACGTTATGTCCAGTCTTGGTGTGCTATAACACGCAAATATTGCCCTAAAGCCAGTATTGCACGTATTTAGCCTATGAGTTGGTGCAGATTCTTATGTAGATTGGGATTTTAAACAAGACTGTATCAGCTCACAAGGTTAAACACGTTCAAAAGTGGTTTAACTTTCCGTTAGGCACGTATCCTGGTAAAACATCGTTAGTAGCGTGGGGTCTAGCAGGCCCTCGCTTAATTCTTGTACTTATATTCTTGCGTCTATTTTTTAAATTGTATTTTTCCTTCATTTCCATGTATAGCTTAACTTGGCTTAAATACACATGGTTTTATAAGAATTTTCTTACTAGATTGATCAAAGATAAATAAAACGTAGTATTATAATTTGTGTTATACTATATAGAAAAATAATAATTTTAACATTGTTTATCAACATCTTCAATTCTTGTTTTTATTTCCTTCCTGAATACTCCTGTATTGTTCCACTATCTAGCCATAAAGATCCCATATCTATTTCCTGTAGTATATTTTGAATTGTATATATCCAAGTCGCTCTCCCCTTTATTCTTGCTTGTGCTACCGAACACTTTTTAACGATATTCTCTCCTTCTAAATTCCTTATTCTGAGCCAATATTTCAATTTTCTTTACATCACCTTGCTTTTATACTATAGTTATGAGAGAACTTGCACGACTTGGCATCTTCCTGTTTGAGTGGGTAATAAACAATGCTACAATCATGACTTGTGGTTGATAACTAAGATACTCATTTATAAACAAGTAATTTGTACTGTGGTTTTGGCTTATTTTAACATATAAAAATGTATTATCTACATATTGCCATCAAGATCTTACTAAGAACGTTGTTCCTTAACATTAAGTACATAATTTCATAATACTATTTACTAATATAACTACACAATTACTATAGCTTTAAGGTATCAATTCCCCAAAACATATAATCACACATTAAAAGGGGCCGTGTCCATTAGTTGAATGAATTAATAAACATGACTGAATCACGCACTTCCAGCATCGCTCAAACTTGCACATAACTCTTTGGATTAACGTATGATATAAATGATTCAAAATGTACACATGCATAGTAATTGTAACTACAGGTGAGTGCATGGGCTTTAAAAATAGCAGAGATATTTCCGATATATGTATATTATTTCCCTTTAGAGGAAAGTTCAACTTTCATAAAGCTTTTGGCGGAAAATATAATTTATAAATATTAAAGTATTAGATATTCTGGTTTTATAATCCTCCATTATGGGTACTACAAAATATATTACCTACATTCATTGTGAGTTGATAATCGTTACACAATTAGTGTTAGTGCAAATATTCAAGCCGTATATTCATTTGACTGAAGACAATATCACTTCACATAAGATTTGTTAAAATGTTTCCGGAAAACAATGGGCTCTAATACCTACCTATCTTATTTTGAATGGACTTTTAAAACTTTCATATGGCAGTATTGTAAAATTTGTTCTCAGATGTAACCAAATGCATAATGTACTAAATATGGATAAATATAACAGAATTCAAGACACGAGGAATGTAACTTTTATTATTATCATTATCATCATTATCATTATTATTATCATTATCATTATCATTATCATTATCATTATTATTATTACTATTACCTACCATCATTACTTTTATAAAACTGGAACCAAGAATGCTTTGTTCCATTTATTCAAGATTTCAGGATTTAGATTTCAGAGCAAATAATATAAAATTGGTTTTATAAGAGACGCAGGGTTAAAGAAGACTCGTAATTCATATTATAATTTTCCGAGTGATAAGCGTTCTTTAAAGGTGCAGATAATCTGTGCTTTCATGAATTGGTAATGCTTATTAAAAGTTTTCTTACATGAGAGAACATAGGGATTAGTATAATGTGTCATAAAGCATGTTATAATTGAAAGTAACTTAAGTGTTTAAAGTTTTAAGATTTATAATATGTGGAATTTAATTGTCCACCAAAAGTTCCACACATTTAGTGGTAAAGGCTTCACAATTTAGCTCGCCGTTTACTTTTTGGGGATCAGTGGAACATACTCGATCAAATTAATTGGTTCTTTCTCCCGTAAGCAATCAACGACATAGAACGAAAAGTGACAGGAGAAAGAAGACACTGCCCTTACTCATTTGGTGTAAAGAACTGGAAGAGAGCAAATGGAAACTGTGATATTGGCAATTTAGTAACTTATACTAACTGCACTAAAAGTTTATATATTGACTAATACAGTGAGACAGTTTTCCTTTAGTAAGCACTAATAATAAAATGTAAAATATAGAGGCTTTGGAAGACGATGGTCTTGTGTTACGGATAAGTAACAACACTTCGAAAAAGTGCGAATAGAACATAGTGTATCTGAAATCTGCATGAAAAAGTAAATTGCAATGCATGTGTAATTCTAGAGCACTATAAACCATAGCAAATCAGAATAAAGAGGATAAAAAGTAAAAGATAGTCAATAAAGGAACCGAAATTCCCATCACTTTGCCGAACCGCTAAGTGCATGAAATACTTCGAATTCAAAGCAACTTAAGCGCGATAGAAGTAACAGAATGAGCTGGGTTATGTGGGGTTACGTAAGTGGACTGTGGTTCCACTAGCAGTACTGGCTAAAAACGCACTTTTACCTAGATGAGGCTACATATACAGTATTTTACTGTCGCAGTATGAACGCGAGCGACGGTTACAAGGCCTTGCTGTAGAAAATAGGCCCGTTTCGTTTTCTTGTATTAGGTTACTGCAGGTGTCTTTGTCACCACGTGCTACATCTTTCTCAGCTGTGTGGTTTTCAATGTTCGAGTATTGAATTAGTACAGACATGGTAACCAATACGGCACAAACTCTCTGTATAAAAGAAAACAATATAATACTACATTTACAGAGCGCGGAAAAACCACTGGAATTAGCATTGCTGGCTAAAAAAAAAAAAAAAAAAAAAAAAAAAAAAAAAAAAAAAAAAAAAAAAAAAAAAAAAAGCTTGATAGTGATTTTATAATATACAATAACTTTGCTTATTAATTAATAGTAACTGCAGATGAGAAATATCCGGTTTTCTTAATCTTGAAAACAAAAATTGTAATAATATAAATGTGAAAGTTGGAGCCTGGGAGAACATAACCAACTTTACAACATAACTAACAAAATTATAGTCTTAACAATTTTTGGTTTGACATAAACCAGTCAATGAAAGCTGATAATTAAATTTGATCCCGGTTGCACATGGTTGAGATTTTGTTTTCAGGAAGGGTTTGTAACGTAGCACACGTTGGGTAGGGGTGGCATAGTCGCACCACCTTACAAACAGGTTACTGTAGCTCTGTGTCACCCTCCCCTTTCCCACCTCCTCTACTGTCAACAAAGTGCAAATGAATACGGCGAAGCAGCTCTCAATGTAACGTCGTTTGCATTACGTTTACGGACCGGAGCATAGTGATAATAGTTTGAGTGGGCACTCACTTTACAACGCACTCAGGGTGAAGTCGGGACCCCCGACAAAGCAGTGGTTTTAAAAACACATTCTGTTCTCCTGCTGAAAATTGCAGTAAATTACTGCCGTTGAAAACCTTAAAACCTAAGAATATAACAAGTCTGCAAAACCACGACTTAACTGAAATAAAATAAGTTAATAAACTGGCGCGGAAGTTAAACTACACAATTCTTCTTCTTCCTCATGGCCGGGTTTTACCCTTTCCGGTCTCACATTTGCTCACTCCAACGTTTCTTTCAATTTCCAAACGATCTCTATCCCCTAGGCTTATAATTCAAAGCTTGTTTAGATATTCGTGTATTGTGCGTTCGCGAGAGATGACCTATCCATTTTTCCCTATAATCGTCTATTAGCTGACGTAACACTAACTCCCAGCTCCTCTCTTATTTGTTCATTGCGGATTTGTTCCTGTCTCGTGCAACCCTCCTGTGCTCGAACTCTGGTGTCGGTAATTAACCATGAGGACTGTGTTATTATTCTATAACCAGTCGGATTACAGGTTTAGTTTATTTCCCTAAGGGAATATTTGTATCCCTACTTTTCATAGCGTAAATTAAACGTGCATTTGTTATCAGGATACACGTTTTAGGATTTAAAAAATATGGTTCTGACTGTTTTTCAAATGGGTATGGATTGCACAGTATTAAAATTTGTTTCTATTTGAATGTTCACTATATAATGGTAAGGCTTAATTTCCTGTAACCCCGAGGGGAAACAGCCCTATCTGGTCTTAGGCCTAGCGTCAAACCGCTGATCCCCACCTCGGCGCATCACAGTCATCATGAATCGGGTGCAGTACTGGAGGTGGGACGTGGCCAGCTGGTAAGCTACTAACTCCCTCCCGGCCGGTTGTACGGTCTTCACGGTTATGCGTCACTTTATTGCAGCGTTTACCGGTTTTGCGTTATGATTGCGCGAGTTTTAGACGGTCTAAAATTGAGCAAAACAGAATTATATAAACTACTTCTTATACAGAGTGATTTATGAACAACAGACAGATTTATTTATTTATTTAATTGTATCAAAGCTAGTTATGCTAGCGACAACTTACTTAACCTAAAATGCAGAGGAATTTTGGGATGTTATTTACCTCTACAGCAAATGGTGAAAATATCCTCGATCCTACATCCTGCACAACCCAATCGTTATGCTATATGGCTTTAGGCCTGCACTTTTCACAGCTCTCTGGTACATTGAGTAGCTGTACCCTGTGTTCTGCGACAAGCGTCTTAATGATTTTTGGGCGACTGCTCCAGTCGTGTTCTTACGTCATCAACAACCATGAGAAGCCTAGATAACGATGTTTACCTTTGTCACTCACCAGAGATCCAGTTGCTTTCAATTTGATTACCATTTCCAGTATTGTGTTTCTTCGGGGAGGATTCCGAACACAAAATTCTCCCTGGTATGCCCTTTGAGTAGCTGTAATTGAATTCGTAATCTACTATTGCCTTATAAGGAATAGGCGTTCATTTAATCTGCACTCCATTTTCACGTTGACTCGAACTAGATCTCAAAAATCTAACAATTACGAATAAAAATGAACATCAACGCAACTAATGGCAGGCAATAGAAACTCCTGAACGATCTGCTTAAATTTGTGCTGAAATTGGCTCACAGAGTGAATTTCGAATCTCCATACTCGCAATCGGCAGTACTCTCTCACCACTGCGTATTTTGAAAATATAAAACATTTAAGTTCTACAGCAAAATTGCCTTGAAGGGGTGACGGAGCGAGGATTAAACGGTTGCAAATTTATGATATTGTGGATTTATGTAGGTGCGATGTGGATATTAGACTCACCGAAGGCATTTAATTTTCAAACAAGCGTTCACGCCAGCAGTGTTTGCGTTCACAATCCCTAAGGACAAGGAAACACCTGGTGATGACAATAATAAAATATAGAGGTGATTGAACACATTTTTGGTGTTTATTTTCCCCTCACTTCTGCACAAAGGATACGTTAATGTTTGTATTAAAAAGACAAAGACATGGAAAATTCATTCAAATTAAATAATCACTTCAAATTTAGTTGCTTTCCACAACATTCCACGATAGTTGCTTGAGTTATCAAGAAGTATGATATTATTTAGCTCTGTGACCAACAACTACGTTTTTACGGTACTGTAACAATATCGACAAAAGTCGAGTCCGATTATCTTTTTTCTCACTTTATTTTCTTCTAAAATGTTTGCACATATACACAGTTCTCTTTTACTGATGTTAACTCAGTCGACAGTCGTTCGGAATATTACAAACCATAACTGACTCACTCCGTTAGGTTACCCTTCACTTTCTCTGTCTCTGAAACAGCTGACTTTGACGATGCAATCAACCGACACTCGTTAATTGCTTCAGTACCTTCCTTTCGACACGACCCCACACACACACACACACACACACACACACACACACACACACACACACACACACACTGAAACTAAAAACTGGCTGAATGACTACGGTCACTTCACCTCCTTATGTAGTGGAGAAGACGTAACAGAATCCTTCCTCGAACTTCTACAAAAGCGCCTGCCGCCGGACACTTCTCCAATGATCTAGAAAAGCCCTTTTGGTTTTGTCGCCCTGATTGCTGTCACGCGTTCACAAAGGTCGCGTGAGGCAGCCTCACCTTGAGCGCTTTGATACACGCACCGCCAGTGGGATGGGTCAGCTACGCCCTGACCGTCCTTTGTTATGCGCCGCGGATAGCGTCACAGTGCTAACGAAGGCCGTTGAGAGATGATCAAAATCTTGGGAGGACAACATAAAACAATTTGATAGAACGTCGGGAAAGTTTGAAGAGTATACCTACAAGGAAATAGGTATGTAATAAATCGATGTTTACAAAGTTTATGTCGATTAACATGATCTGGATAGCATAATAAGTGTTTGAGGAATAGTTTGTTCAGGAGCGAGTAGAGGGAGACATGTGAGTGCGCACATTAATTTAGTTTTATCCATTTAGTGAGGGACCCTACAAAGTTTTGAACAAAAGTGTTAAAAAGTTCGACATTTGTATTCTGTCATAAGATCGTGATATAATTATTTTTCATGTTCAACCATTTTTAAACGTCCTACACCGCACGCTCGTGATTCATGCTGCAATTTGTGTGTTGTATATAAAATTTACTGAGGGCAGAAAAATCTCTGCATAACATAAGAAAAAAACATTTCTGTTAGTTTTTTAAAATATGCTGTACACAATGTTGCCCATAAGAGCATTTTTAAAGTTGTGTGTACTAAAATTTCAGAAAAACTATTTGAATATTTTGATGGAGATACTCTTTAAATTTAGCTCAATTTATTTTAATAATTTATTAGAAAAATTGTAGCCTGCATCAGAGTGAGTGAATGAGTGAGTGTGACTGAGTGAACGAGTGTGGAGGGTTTAAGGGCTCGTCGACAACTAGGTTATTTGGGTATGGCATAAAAATGACTTCAATTGAAGCAGAATTCTTAATTTTACCTCTGAAAATATACATGGATAAAAATTAAAGCATCTCCAAAATTCAGTATGGTTCATCGTAAAGAAATATTTACCTGTAACACTATGCGGACCCGTCTGTATATTATAATTACTACAGAATAGATACACAAACAAGCTTTTGTATTGTAAAAATCTTATGTGTTGCACTGACATGACTTTCTCTACTCTTGTACTAACCATTGTTACAATCTCATATTCCTCTATCTTCTTCGTGTTAGTTGAGATAAACATTTTCAGAAATTGTTATTGCTTATTTTCCTGTCGGTTCACCGGGAATATAGGAATACAGTAGGCTTTGAGCGATAGTAAGATCTTTTAGATTTTAAATTCCGTTCTCTTTGCACGCTTAAGATATAAAAATGAATAGCGATTTTTCATTTGACAGAAGTATAATTTCTCCAAAACTTACACAAATAACAAGGAATATCTCCGAAATAGTTTACTCTACAAAAAATTAATTGAGACATAAATTGTGTGTGTTTTAGCAAGATCTGCATTTTTACAGTAAGATTTGGTCTATCTCTTAAGGTTTACCAATTGTGCAAAAGTCATCCAGAGTAAATAGGCTATACCCAGAAAATTGAAGATAAACATTTCATTTGTCATAAAAATATATCAAACATATGGCATTTTAATCAAAATCGTTATAGCCATTTTCAAGAAAAATAAAATTTTCCGTGGGTAAAGGGTTGTTTAGGATGGAGAAATTTTGTTAAAAATATTCGTGTCGCATCCTTGAAAGATATTAAACTGACATATCAACTTTGATTTTAAACCGACTTTTCGTTTTATGCTGTCCACAGACAGAGACACACATGGACCATTTTCTAAAAATGCATTTTTTGGATTCAGCGGGCCTAAAAACATATATTTCCGGTGAAAGTTCGACATCAGATTGTTGGGTCAAATGCAATACTTCCTCTAGCAAACCTTAGACAAAGTAAAAATTGAAATGTAGCAATGAGCAGAGAAAGTTGAATGCTCAGAAGAGAAGCTTTGTTTGTAAACATATGTTAAGCTCCCTACACGCGATTCCTCTTTCCGTGCAGAGCGGATTTATTTCTATCCTGGCTGGAACCATTACTAGTGGGCCCCTCCTATACACGAGTACATAACTTGTGTGTTAAATTGTGTTTGCTACTGAGAGATCTCGAGGCACCTTATAGTTATTCCAAACTTAATTCTGCGAGATAGTCATCAGCCAAAGTAGAACTTCCTGCCAGGTAATGGTGTTGTTATTAGTGCTCTTTACCAAAGTAATGTGATTACGAAGTTGCAAGACAAAGTGGGTAGACTGCAACGGAGCGGTTATCTACGAGTTACAACTTGCCAGTTTCGGACAGATACTGTATCGAGAAAGATTTCTTACAAGCGCAGGAGATGTATAAGAGCATTTTTACTTTGTCTACTACTTATAGTTGGTAGAAGAATCATTGTGTTCCCCCAAAAGTTCGAAATTAAATTTCACCAGAGATACATGATTTGAAACCCCCTGAATCTAAATAAAAGCATTTCAGTAAAAGGTCTGTATGCTTGTGTGTGTGTGTGTGTGTGTGTGTTCTTGTGTGCGTCCGATCTGTGAGCAGAATATCCCAAAAACGACAAATTGGTTATGTACCAAACGAGGTATTTTAGTTTAATATCCTTCAAGGTAATTTTATAGCAAATAGAATTATATCTGGAAATGTCCTAGAAGTTAATTGCAGTCTGGGTGTCCATCATATAACTGGTAAACCATAAAAGATCTTACTGCACAGAAAATGTAGATCTTGTTAAAACACAACTCGTCTCAGGCATTTTTTCTGGAGTGAAGCGTTTCGGAAACATTTCTTGTTATTTGTATGAATTTGTCCATGCAGAGAGAATGCAATTTCAAAGCTGTCACATAAAGAGCACTTTTAAAAGATTTGTCTATTGCTTAAAGGCTAGTGTGTTCCCATGCTGCCTTTCACCTAAAAGAGAATTAGCAATGTAATAATTTCCACAGATGTTTATCTCGATTAACATGAAGTAAATAGATTAACAATAGACCAAGAATAGAGAAAGTCACGTGAGTGTGTCCATAACTTATACTATAAGTGCTTGTTTCTACTACGTATGGCAAATAGAGGAAGTATTGTATTCGACTCAAAATTTTGATGCTGAGGTTTCACCGGAAATACCTATATGTTTTAAGGCCTCCTCAACTCAAAAGTAGCTTTACAAAAACGTATGTGTGTGTGTCTGTGTGTGTGTATTTGTGAACAGCACAATTCAAAAACAGAATGTCGGTAAAAAACCAAAGTTGGTACTTTTTCGAAAATTTCTATCTGATATAAAATGACTAACGATTTATATTAAAATGCCATATTTCGGGCCCTAATGGCCTAACTGTCGATGGGCTCTCAAACCCTACTCACTTACTCATGCCATATGTTTAAGATATCAACAATGGAGCGGTTATTACAATAGCGACTACAGCGCGATAAAAGAAACAGTTTCCAGACTGTTCCAGAAACTTTCGACTGCTGGCTTATTTACCAGAAGTTCAAGAAAAGGTACACTTTCCAGAGGATTTGCTGGCACTGCCACTTAACCTGGACTATAAAAAAAGTGAGTGAGCAGTTTTTCAGAGTTCAGTAGTGAGTTAGATGGTTTGTAAGTGAGAGTTGTGTATAGTCAGTGTTAAGGGAATTTGAGTTTCGTCAGATACGGTTTTAGACATTTACTCATCGCGTTAGGATTGCTTGTTGTGTGAAGCAGTTTTAGTGAGTGTATCGTTGGAAGCAGCTGTTTGTTAGACAGAGAGAGTAGTAGACCTGTAAGGTGTAGCGTGTGTTAAGGTTACGAGAGGACAGAACAGCTGTCTATGCAAGTTTGCGATGACTTGTAAATTGAGTTAACGATAAACAGAGCACTGTGTTTTCGGGAAATAAAATGTCAGAAAATGCAACTGAAAGTGTCATTTGTCACATTATAACGAGTAATATGGCCTAGACTTTATCAGCATACTGCAAATGGAAGTCTGAACTAGAGGGATACTCACGAAGCTTCTTTCTCAGTTTTGGACATCAAACAGTCTGAAAAAAATGCCACCTGAAGAGAAAATAACTTTAGTTGAATTAATTGGATCTCTAAGAATATTAAGACACCCCTTATATAACTATATATAAATAACTGTTTCTATTTTCTTCTTCGTTCTTAATTTTTTACTTTAAACACGATAAATGTATACTTTTAATAGTACACTTGCTAATTTTGGCAGCCCTATGTGTTTCAGGAAAGTATAAATAGATAAATAAAGTGTAGGCAAGATGCACGATGTTTTTGGGAACGTCGATACAACTCACTTCTATGTTTGCTGCTCCGAAACTCCTGAACAGGCAGCGCAACTTCCTGAGTTCATCCATAAGGAAGCTGTTCGGATGTCCGCACCAGAAGCACGGATCTCCTCTGGGTTACACATTGTTTCAACAGAGAAGCCCAGGTGTCAGAAGCTCCTCTTGGCTGCATCCTATGGCTTTATGGTTATTGCCTTAGGCTCTATTCGTAGAACGGAACGCTCAAAGGAGATACAGAATAATCTCACATAACCATCATAATGGCAGCTTCAATGATGTGTTACAGAGTAATCCACAATTGCATTATTTACTTTACTTACCCACAATAGGGAGGTTTCGAAATCCACCAATAATATCTCAAAGACCTTTAGAAAATGCATGTGCGCATGTGTTTGCCTGTCTGAGTAGAGCATAACTGGGAAACAAAAAACCGGTTAAACACGTACGTCAGTGTTTAACCTCGTACCCTGTTTGGGGTTATTTCTGACCGCATTTATGCACTATAAAGTTAATAGTAGAATCTTGATGGATAGATATCACTTCTAAATCCTTTTTATGTCATTTAAATAAATAGTCACGTTTTAAAGAATGATGTCTTTAAAATAAACAAACAGTTATTGATATGGGATCATGAAATACCCTTAAAGGTATTTGATTCTTTTATGTACGATTGTTATTGCGATTAGATTTATCTATGTAATAACAGTGCTACGTTCATATTTGCATATTCGAGATTTTCGTACATTCACTAGACCATACATGGGGAGACCTGGCTCAATGAGTCACCTTTCCTACATCGTAATTTTAAGCCCATCCACTGCTTCACAGCAATTAGATACCACTGTTGTCTGTCTGCCTCAGATAAAGAAACAGTTTTATCAGGAAGTGGAGAGGTTAAATACTATATTGCATTGCTGTCACACCTTGTCCCCATTTCTGCAGTAGACCATTGTTGCTGAAATGTATTGGTGGCATTATTCAGTTTGTATAGTACTCTGCTCAGAAGTATCGCTCTTCGATATATTAGATACGCTAAACGTTATAGAGAGAAACAAATACTGGAAGATTTAGACAAATTCAGACAGTGATACAGGAAGCTGTATTGCTTAATTGTTTGCATTTATAGCAGTAAGTAATAAAAACTTAAATATTTCCACGTTTGCCGATTTTTATTATGTAACCTCTATGTTTAAAAATCTGATGTGTTGTACTCACATGACTTTCTCTACTGTTGTACTAACCGTTCTTACAAACTCTTATTCCTATATCTTCTTTGTGTTACTTGAGATAAACATTTGCAGAAATTATATTATTGCTTATTTCCTTGTACGTGCAAGGGGAATGAATATTAGAATACAGTAGGCTTTGGCTTTTAAAGCTTTGAGATCCCGTTCTCTTTGCACGCTTTACATGTAAAAAATGAACAACGATGTTGCATTTCTAAGTTTTCCGAAACTGACACACATAACAAGGAATATCTCCGAGATGGTTCACTCTACAAAAAAAAATTTATTCAAAACAAATTGTGTGTTTTAGCGAGACCTATATTTTTTATACAGTAAACTTTTGTGTACCTCTAACGCTTTACCAGTTATGCAAAAGTCGTCCAGAGTAAATATGCTACAGGATCTATAGCCAGAAAATTCAAGAAATACATTTCATTTGTCATAAAAATATCTGAAACATATGGAATTTTAATGAAAATCGTTTGACCCATTTTCAAGAAAATCAAAATTTTCGAAACATTTTCCATGTAAAGGGTAGCGTAGGGTGGGGCTACTTTCTTCAAAATCTTTGTGTCGTATCCTTGAAAGACATTAAACTTAAATACCAACTTTGGTTTTTAACTGATTTTTCATTTTTGAGTTATACTGTCCACAGACCGACACACACACACACACACACACACACACACACACACACACACACACACACACACACACACGGACCTTTTTTTAAAAATGCCTTTTTAATGCAGGGGTCTCAAAACATGTATTTCCGGTGAAATCTCGACATCGAATTTTTGGGTGGAATACGATATTTCCCCTACTTATCAGTAGAGAAGGTAATAAAGCAACCCTATATGTCGTTAAGGGATATATTTTTTATGACAAATCTGTTGAAACAAGTTTCCTCTGAAATACTTTCGCTTACTTTCTTTTCTCTTAACCCTGAGCTGATATATAATGAACCCTAAGGCTTCTCTCCTATATAGAGGTTAACATTATCGTCCGACCGCTGCGTCTTTCAGCCGCAAAGATATGAATGAGTGCAGGATGGGGGTGGCGGAGTAAGGGCGCCGACCATGAAATGACTACTTGACCTTTTACGGACGTACAAAGTTGAGTGCACCCCGGAGCAGACCTTTTACCGGGTAAAAACCCCCACGTCAGTAGCGGGAGTCAAACCGTGGTCCTTCACGCCAGTGGAGTCACGCTACCGCTGCTCTAGAGGGGGGGGGGGGGAGTCACCTGAGACAATACAGGAATTTAACACAACTGCGCATTAAAGAGTTGCTGTGGCAATATACAGTATGTTTTGTGTACCCGTTACGAAAGATATTTCGATAACATTTCAGTGAATATTCAATCTGATTTAATGTAGATAAATAGAAATAAAACCTTGATATGAATAATTTTAATAAAAATGAAATGCAGAGAAAGACTATGTTTGTAGCATGGTCTTTTGTCTTCACTTGTATAACAATATATAAATTAAAACAGCTACAATCGGAATTTCCATAAATCATGGACTCTGAACTTTGAAGTATAAACATTTCTGCCTTTGATAAAACGTGGTAACTAATTAGTCGTAACCAAATCAGAAATAGTTATTAAATATTGCATTCACCCAAGAAATCTCTGAACAAGATCACAAAGATTGTATCTGCAGTCAAGTGGTCAGCATGCTGTTTGATTTCCAACAGAGGAATTGCTTTAATTGGAAACATTTCCTAAGCCCCTTAGAGCTGCTCTCAGAACATTTTAGGCCATGGTTGCAATAAAACAATGACAAAATATAAAAGCCAACCTGCGAAGACAAGGTTTACTTTCCTACTACGTATAGTAAGTAGAGGAAGTATTGCATTCCACCCAAAAATGCGATGTCGAGATTTCACCGGATATATGTTTTGAGGCCCCCTGAATCCAAAAAAACTATTCCTAAAAAGTTCCGTGTGTGTGTGTCTGTCAGTCTGAGATCAACATAACTCAAAAGCGAAAAGTCGGCTAAAAACCAAAATTGGTATTTAAGTTTAATGTCTTTTAAGGATGCGACACACTGATTTTGAAGAAAACTCCGCCATCCTAAACTACTCTTCACATGGAAAATTTTCAGAAAAATTTTATTTTCTCGAAAATGGCTATAATGCCAAATGTTTGAGACATTTTTTATGACAAATGAAATGTATGTTTTGAATTTTCTGGCTATAGCCTACGTAGTTCTGTTTATTTTTTATGACCTTTGAATAACTCGTATACTGTAAGAGACGGACCAAATCTTAGTATACAAAAATGTAGATTTCGCTAAAACATATGTCTAAATAACTTATTTTAGAGCGAACCATTTCCGAGATATTCCTTGTTATCTCTATGAATTTTGGAAAACATACTTTCTCAAATGGAACATCGTTGTTCATTTTTGTATGTTAGCTGAGAACGGAATTTGAGAGCTTTAAAATTTGACTATCGCTCAAAGTTCCCATATTCGCTTAGTACCTACAAGGAAATAAGCAATAAAATAATTTCTACAAATGTTTATCTTAACTAACACGAAGAAGATATAGGAATAAGGGTTTGTAAGAAAGGTTAGTGCAAAAGCAGAGAAAGTCATGTGAGTGCAACATATCAAATTTTTGTAGTACAGTGTAGTACAGTGATGGTGCAGTACAGTCACAATATCATAAACTGTGTTCAAATTTCCTTTCTTTAGCCAAAATTATTCCCTACGAAGTCTGAAAATTAAGTCACACAGGCCACACACCGGTAGCTACATTTCAAAGAAACACAGAACAAAATCAAATCATGATCTACAGTTAAGTGAATAACAGCAACAGCTATTTCTGACACATTCCCCTCACAATTTGAGGGTAGAAATTAAAGGTTTCCGCTTAAATTAAGCAATAAAACAATGAATGTAGTGCGGAAGGGTTGGAAAAACTTTACATATTTTGTAAACTTGTACTAAATAGCAGAGAGTCTCGGAAAAAAGTTTTATTTTTGTACTAATAACATAATTTAGACATTTTTTATTCAATTGTAGTTCGAGTCAACATAGATTTCAGGATAGTTTAACTATAGAACCTCAAAAAAGATAACTGTTGTAGAAACACGAATTGAAATTGTGTATTCAACAAGTTTGAGGAAGGTTAGAGTTCAACTATTTGTTATCTATATCTACTGTTCATGAAAAGTTGGTAACGCCGGAAGCTCGTTCGCATAATGTAGAAACCAGCTGTGCCTCCTGGTGGGGTATTGTACGTATTAATCTGAAGAGCTAATTTAGTTAGGATCATCTCATAGAGGGAGTCCATACAAAGAAGACCTTGGTACCGCAGGCTGTTAATCAGGGCGTGGCAGTTTGATGGTGCACGCGCGGCGATCCAAGTTTCGTTCGCTTGTGTCATTAACAGGTGATTTGGGGAACTCTGATGCCTGTATATTTCTCAGAAGTTTCTGCAGTGGAAATATCTGCGCCGGGTTAGTACTTGCTTTACGCTTACTTGACCTGGCTTATACCACAGTCCGCAAGTAATTGTTTAATATAACTCACACATTGTATTAAATGTTCCATGCAAAAACACGAGTTATTAAATTCTGAGAATTTCATAAACTAAAATTAATATCTACAATACTAAAATTAACAGCTTAGTATCTATAAGGGAGAGGATATGTTACGTAAAATCTTACTAAAAAGACATACCTTTCATTGATATTGAAAACTGTGCAAAAATCTATTTTATATACTACTATAAGGGAACAGCTTATAAAATCATTTCAGAACGCTAAATATCGTAACATATATTTAATCCACTACTTTGTTGCGAACACAAAAATAACAATTAACTATAAGTGCATATAATGTTCTAAAACAACTCAAGACAAAACCATGCACACACGAGCAATACAATGGCATCTAGGGATTAATTAATTAAGACGGTGTCTAAAGAGAATTCTTTTTTAGAATCTATCGGTTGGCTTTTCTGTAACGGGTCCAAAAACAAAAGCTTCTGTGGCAACGTAACGGATACAGTAACACCAACTATGGCCGTAGCTTTTACCATGATTATATTTTAACAACAGTTGGCGGTACTAATGCAACCTAGCAGCTGCAATATCACCAGATATAACCAAACCGCGCCATAATAGGGGGGAAATGTCACAGTTTGTTTTTGGGGTTTGCCAATGAGCTGTTGTATATAATAATGGGTCATGATTTGTAGTCATTAGACAACAAAAGCTATAATTTATATTCTAACAAAACCCAGAATACCTTTCAGAAAATAAAAGATTAAAAACACGTAAAATACACTTTAATGATCATCTGTGTCGTATTTTTCTTGATAATAGTTGCTTTAATACAACAATATTCTCCCCTAATTTTTAGTATAATATTACAACCATTAAAATGTTTTAACTTTCACAACTTTGCTTGTTATTTAACTTTTGCCTCATGGACTACTATTTGAATTTGTTGAACCGTGAAAATGGCCTCTTTACTTATTTTTACTTTAAATCTATGTATGAAACTAGGCTCTTAGAACACTCATGCCGTTCCGTCGTGTTCTAATTTATAAGTGCAGATATTTTGTAAAATGATACCATAATATACATCCCCTTCAGTGTGTTTACAGTTTTTTTCTCTTCATCTGTTTTCCAACAGGCCAATCACTAGTTTGTTATCTGATGTTTGTTAAATTATCGTAACTGCGCTGTGAAATGAGCAATGCCTGTGCGATAGACTATCCCTTTTGCTTCACATCTCAATGCGCACCCGCTGGCCTGTAAAATGTTCGAATTCAGTTCTGATATAGCATTCGTTCCGCCCTCCCTGGGTCATGGTTTCCGTGTCAGGCTTACTTTTAGGTACTAACCAACCTGAAAACATACTAATCTTAATAAGTAAAATCCGGAAATGAAGCAAATATTGGTGTAATATTGTTCAATACCCTGAATTACCAGCCAAATAATTTCACTTATATTCCTAGCACTTCATATATAAGTATTAAAATTAATTTAATGATAATTTATTGACTCACTCAAACTGTGTTTGGAATCAATACCAATAAAGTGTGATTTATATACATAATCTCGTATAAATGCACGATTTTAGGAATGTTTCCCAAAATTGTATCTAAATACTAGAATATAGTGCACCAAAATGTAAAGTAATACATAAATGTATGGTCTTGTTATTAACATTCTATGCAATCATGATTGCAACCGTAGAGAAAACGACCGGAAGGAAGCTTTGTGTGTTTTATTGATGTCAAAATGTAAATATGCCCTAGGAAGTAACTTTGGTTATGAGACATAGTTTGTTATTCAATACTAGATTGTATGTCAGACTGCTTCCATCGCAGTTGTTTTGTAACTCAACTAGCTGAGAGTAGGTTGAAGGGTTTCTACTATTGTTTCATTTCCTAGCAGTTGGCTGCTAAGGGCAAGACATTATATTTGTGCTGGTTAATTGCTTTCCAGCCGGATATGACAGGAAAACAAATGCACGACGTAGAACAATGAAGCTCTCTTCTGGACCAATGAAATGGCTAGAAAAAGAAGCTAACCTTAGTATCAACTATTCAAAAGCTAAATATACTCACATGATAGATATATAGCAGTCGTTTGCAGATATGGATGCATGGGAAGCAATTAAACAACTGATGCAATCAGGACATAATATACCAGCGCACATGCTGTTGAATACGAATTATGAAAAATGCCCTTACCTCTTTAGCCATTCAAAAAAATTGAAACTCAGATTTTATTTCTGGACGCTGCTTAACTGCTGCGGATCTCAGCGCCTCATTCTATTGTCACAAAATGGCAATGTCCCACTCCTGACACCAGTGTAACAAACGACAAAGTCCAATTACTTTTTTGTCCACTTATTTCTCTTCTAGAACTGAAGCACAAAAACACAGTTGTTTTATCATTAACACAATGTACAATTTGTCATGACCGTTGACCTGCTGTTCTGGCTTATCGTAAACTTCACATGTACTTCACTGTCTTTCAGTTGTAACTTTTCTGTCTCAGAAACTGATTGCATCGTAGTTCACACACCTAAAGGTGCTTCACATAACAATAACCTTGACGCGATGATTCCGTGTTTAAAACTATCTATGATGATACGCACTTCTCTCAACACTGATTGTACACACATTTAAAACTAACTGCTAAAAGCTGTCTCATTTCAACATTTAATGACTGCACTATAAAAACTGTCCGCTGTCACCGTATACACTTGTTTATTTAAGAGAGATTATCTCGAAAATCCACCTTTTCTTGAGCTTCTCGTAAATAAGCCGGCAGTCGAAAGATTCGTGAACGGTTCTACAAACGCTTTGTTCTGCCACACTCACTATCATGTGATACACGTTGAGTCACATATGATATGCAGTGATATGAGGTAGCTTGACCTTGGTCTTTGGGGCATGGAGCCGCGACCGGCCTTACACTATATTGGGCATGAACGACAGTTACATTTTTGTTCACAGGTCTCTTTATAAGGCTAGAGACGATTTTACATGGTTAAAATCGTGAATTTACGATATGGAACCAGCGACTTTACTTCACGTTGAGGCTTTTTAGGCCCAAAACAATCCATCGATTTTGAGCCCGCAACCTCGAAAATCAAAAGCTAGCATATTATCCCTTGATTATGATGCTTGCAAGAAGATAGATCTAATATACTTTTATTACGTAGCAAGTGGAGGAAGTATTGTATTCCACCCCAAGAATACGATGTGGAGATTTCACCGGGAAATATGTTTTACACACCCCTGAATTAAAAATAAATAGAAATAGGCCTGTTTGTCCGCGAAGAGCATAATTCAGAAACCGAAAATTCAGTTGAAAGTTAAACTTCGCATTTGAGCTCAATATCTTCAAAGAGTTTTCAATAAATCTCCCCCATGTCCAATTTATACCGAATTATTTGTAAAAAGTTCGATTTGCTCAAAAATGACTCAAATGATTATGAATGAAACATATGTGTAAGAAATTTTTATGATGAAATGCAAATCTCACTTTTCTCAGACTAGGCTCTGTGGTGTTTATCATTTTGCGTGATTTTGAATAAGTAGTAAATTGTAAGGAATAAAGAAAATATTACTGGTCAAAATGTAGACCTCATTAAAGATAATAATAATGATAATGATAATGATAATGATAATGATAATGATAATGATAATGATGATGAGGATGAGGATGAGGATGAGGATGAGGATGACGATGACGCTGATGATAATAATAACAATAATAACAGCAATAACTTTAGTAAGCGCATGTTGCCTATGAAATATGTATTCTTCTCACATAGGTTGTTTTCATCCTCTTCTTCTCGACTAGTTTCTGAATCTAAAGATCTCGTTTTTAATGTATCTTACAATTATCTGATTCATAGACGCTGATATAGACGGATAATACATTGCCATCATGTCTCACTTCGCTCGAGAATTTATCGCTACTTGTGATAAAACCTTTAAACTGAACGCCTTGCTGCTAGGCAACTACTCCTACACGAGAGTCATGCGCCTCTGCGGAAGTACTAGGCGAACTTACTGTCAGGCTTAGTAGTTGATGTGACGTCATACAACATTAAATGGTATCCCTAGTAATGGATACTGGTTGGGTGAAATCATTTACTCTGCTGTATTGCACTGCACGCCCTCTTACATAGCAATATATGTTTACAAATTCTTGGAGACATTTTCTATAAGCACCCGATTTTGTCTTTCTTTCTTTAACTCTGTTGGCTCTAAGTTACTCGGTTTTTACACAGGGAAGGTATAATAAACGTTTAAGTTAAAACATCTATTTTGTTTTATTACTACATTAAATCTTAACTAAATCATTAAGCATTGCGCTAAAACAGATATTTGGGGAATTAAAGATTTGACATTCTAAGTAATAGAGTGGCGAACGTTCTTAAGGTTCTGAACTTTATACATCCGGGGTGGAATTTCTGGCAGTGTCGGGGTGATTATACTTTAATTACAACAATCCCCTATTTTTCATAAGGTTTGTAAGTGAATGTGGTGTTTTGTATTATAAATGAACAAAAGCAAGTTCAGAAATCAACAGTTCAACGAAATATTGTACTATGAGCTATTTCGCAAATCGAATCTCCTGACACGACCATAAAAACAATTCGCAGTGGAATCGGAGAAAAGTGTATCCATTATACTTGGTTTAATAATGCCTCTGCACGTAATTTTTTTGTTACAAATCTGTGAAAATATCTGGTTTAAGGGATGATATATCTGTAGGTTTTATTAGGAATAGACCTAAGTTAATTCATATTTATAATAACCTTTATTTATTACACAAAAGTATAATATTTTAGCTCATAGTTGTGAAGATTTTTAATGTAAACACGTTCAAATAAACTAAGATGCATTAATACATCTCATTCTCATTACGTTGCATAGAATACAATTTTTGTGTCATTATTACGACTATAATCTTATTATTATTAATTATACATTAATTTTGGATTTTGAGGCTCAACCTTAATTTAAGAAGACATATCAATACTTAAATTTAGTTATGAAATACTCCTTCGGTAAATGTAGGGCTCAAATGACATCGTTTTTGACAGGCACTCAAACTGCACTCAAACTGCACTCACTCACTCACTCACTCGTTGAACATATAATTTTACAATTCTCCCGACTCAAGTCGCCGAATACAAGAACGTTTAGCACAAGAGTACGGAAGGTCATGTGAGTGCAGCAGCTCAGATTTTTATATTTTTTGTTTCATTTATATTTCTATTCAGTTTTAATTTTTTTCATGAATTACACAGTGAAAGAAATTTAAGCACATTACTTATTTTTTATTTAAGTTTTCCGTAAAAGAGAGCTAAACCAGCTTACAAATACTAAGTCTGGCTGGAGTAATAACAGACCACCTAATTCTGATCCAA
This sequence comes from Tenodera sinensis, assembly GCA_030765045.1. Lineage (NCBI taxonomy): Eukaryota > Metazoa > Arthropoda > Insecta > Mantodea > Mantidae > Tenodera > Tenodera sinensis. Next base: position 179,590,609 of record CM060963.1, on the reverse strand, counting down.
CATTTGAGTCATTTAACTAAAACTTATCTAACTAGAAGTAAATTAACCTTCAGTATTATTGTCACTCAGAGACCAGAGAGAGTAAATTTGTAAGCTCAAAGCCAATGAAGTGTACAAAGAATATGTTGTTAGCTAATGCTGGATTTATGACAATGAAGTCATTAATCCTCTTGCTCTCCAATATTTTTCACTGATGGATGGGGTGCTAGAAGTGGCCGGGCATATTTGAAGGTGGTCTCTGTCCATTTCCTCTTGCAGATCACATAGAGGAAAGAGTGGTGAAGAATATATCCCAATTCTGTTTAAATGTTTTGCCAGACAATCGTGTCCTGTAATCAACCTGAAGGTTGCAACTGATGTTTTTCGAGGATACTCAGGAATTACTGTTTGAATGTTTGCTAGTTCCCAAAAGTTGATGTTAACAGAAGCGAATACTTATTCATAAAATAACAGACCGTAACCAAAGACAAAATAAGGAACAGGTATTACTGTAATACATAGTAAATTACAAAGATTAGCTCACCCTATAAGTAGCGCCGAGCTCACCCTACTGGCAGTTAGGAGGGCCTTACCCTTCAAAGGGAAACTGCGGGCTATGTTTATCATTATCTTTATTATTTTAACATGTTCATATTGTTTTCTATTTCCACACTCCATGTTTGATATACGCCTACTGGTAAGAGGTATATTTTAAAGGAATAATCTTCGATTATTGATTCATTTTTATCGTCCCCCAGTAGTAAATTTATTTTTCTGGGTTGTGTGGTCGTGTTGGAATTTGTGACCTTCCCGCTATCGACATGACTAATATATTCAGAGGGAAGTTGCAGGGCGAGCAATATCATCTTGCTGTGCCCTCTTTCCCATAACTCAGTCCCTACTGGCGACAAGCTGCCATATACTGTCTGATTCATGATCGTGTCAACGCTCCACGCTGGTCCACTAACTCTCTCTTGCGTGTGCACCTTCATTACTGACCAAAATAGCTTTTGTTTCATCTGATCATGACTGATTTAATGCCCTAATTTCATTAAAATTAAAATTAGTTTAGCAGAAATTTATAAATAGTTCAGCATAAAATTAATAAGGCCTTTATTTGTTTAGCTAAGATCTGAAATAGCTTAATCAATATCTAAAAGCCAAAGTTAACATAGGAAAGGAAGCGGAATTGATAAGGAGATAAAAAGAAACTGAATTATTTAGGTGTACAAAAATATTAGCAAACGGTTAGGGAAACAAATTACAGGGTGAATCAGGTAATTTAAAATCAAAAACAGGTTAATGGAAAGTATAAACAGCAAAAGAAAAGATAAGTTTGAGGGAGGTTATAAACAGTAACGAAAGAATAAACTTCGGGACACGTCAAGAAACCAAAGGTAGAGAATTTCAGAGGGCTGTTTAATGATAGTGGGGTTAGGGTCCAAGATGTTTGAGCTTTAGTATTAAATTAATTAATATTTATGTTTAATTAAAATTCGTTCACCAGGAATAGCACATGCGGGTCCCTGGGATCGAACTAGGACCGTCCTGATAATAGGTGAACGGTCTAACCGCCGTCAAAAGTATAAACACTGGAATAATTAAATAATCTGAATTTATATTAAAGAAAATGGACTCAAAATCCATACAAGTTGTATCTCCACCACGCTTTACTTGTATTTCCAAATTTCCCATACATAAAGGAAAGCTAAGCTTTTATTTCATTATTTTATGTTTCAGTTTCATGCGTTACAAGCACTCCAAAGCTTTGTCATTCGAGCTCATTTTATTTATGATTACTCTTAAACGTGTAGAATATTTTTGTCTAGCAGAGTCATTAGAATGTGATACAAGGCCTTTTTCCGTAACCTGTATAACTTATATTGCCTTCAGTGCTCAAAAAGCAGGTGGAAATCATCAAAGCAGAATAGAAGGAGAAGAAAGAATTCTGAAGGGGTATGCAGCATTCAACTTTGCTGTGAAATAAAATGTTTCAGTTCTCATTTTCACTATTTCTAACATTTGGTGCAACACCATTTTATTATATACCTTTAGGTCTTCCAGAAGGCCTTCGTATTTAAGTTACGGAAGTTACTCACTTGCTTAGTTAGAAATGAAACCGTTCATAACTTGATACTTGTTTAATACATTTAATGTTAATTTTTGCAATATTGAAGGTTTTTCCATTTAACTTAATCGTAGATAAGAAATGAAAGGAGTTGGACATGACCATATTATCTCACAATTGTCCCTAAAATACTTTAATTGAGTTCCCTGTGTGTGAATGAATGAATGCAAAATTCCATAGAACTCTGCATAACTAAAACGATGCAAAAAGTGGGGAAGGTGAGACAGTACTGACGTAATATACCACTTAAGCTGCGTTGTGAATGGAACAAAATTAGCACACGCACTTAATTACCCTTTTGCAATAGTCTAGTTTTACCTACCACGGTGACCAAAATCTGTGAATCGAGCACCAACAAATCGGAGCTTAATATGTGACATAATACAGTGCATGTCTAGATTTCCTCTTTCCTTCGATTTGTTAGTTTGTGTTTACGCAAATCAAATTCGTGCCACGAGCGTACCTTCCGACGACTAATTTCAATAAGTATTTTGTATTCCCAAAATACAACAGATATTAAACAACGAAAGGTTGCCTGGCGGTTACCGCTAATTCTTTATAACCTGAGCGCTATCTTTAAGCTCTACGGCTGCCAATAATCGATCACAGTAAACACTTCAGTACGACTGTAAATCACGAAGGAAAGGACACCAATTCATCTACATGGCTACCCCTACCAATGTTTCTACATAATGTTGCCAAATCTAGCTTTTTACCCAAAACAGCCGGTCCCTATGTCTGCTCGCTCGCTATAGCGCCTAGCTTTAGTGTTTGGTGGCGCAGGGGATTGTGGATTCAAGTAAATGTAACAGAAAAAGAAGTAAACAATCGAAAAAACAACGAAAATAAATAGATAAAGCAGCAAAAATATGTGTAGTATACGAAACTCAGTTAAAATAAAGCATAAAAGGAAAAATTGTCTCAATGTTTACTCAGTGAATTGCTTAAACTTAAGAATTTTGTTTCCCTTTCTAATTTGCAGAACTATGGCTAACTGAAACTTGCTGAATATGACTCATTTTCAGGTACCTGATCTTTACGCTAGTGGTATTCTTGAAGAACCCTAATTAGTCTAAGTAATTAAGTTTCCTTAACACGAACATTAGCTAATGACCTACTCTGACAAATCTTGACTTCATGCTTCTACCTGATTTTAACATACGAAGATTATTTATCTATCTTCCTATCAGTTCATTTTAAAATGATTAATCTCGCAGGTCAATACTTCCAATATCAACTTTGAGAATTGTACTTAATATTGCTTTATCTATCATTGTGTATAGAAAATTCCTTTTTGGTACATTTATTTCATGTTGTGGTAGAGAAAAGGTTGTCTTCTGTCCATAATTATTGATAAAACAGGTAACCATTTTGAACCATTTTAACATTAATGACAATACAATCTTACGAGTATCGTGATTCCTTTGTCCCTGAAAAATAATGTCCTATATTCCTTCTGTTAAACCTTATATTAATTTACGACACCAGTATATCTGCACATCCTGTTTGAAGAATTGGTCTGGCTTGGTCCACAGGGTAACGAGGTCACTGGTGTGCAATTTCCTCCTGGACAGTGTATGGTCCAGCACTTAGCCCACCCCCCGCTCGCCTCCAGCAAGGGTTCAATCCCAACTTGCAGGCGAGATTTATGACTGATGAAGCTTCGCTTGGGTAAATTTCCTCCGGGTCCGCCTGTTTCCCCTGCCAATCATTCAGTCAATTGCTCCCTCATCACTATCACTCTCGTCCCCAGGATGCTATTATGCAGTGCGGCATATTACTCCGAGGTAAGCGTCTGGGTAGAAAATCTACTGCACAATCTCGCGTCGCTTCATGTGTTGGATTCGACATTAGAGATTTGTAAGATTATTATTTCTGCTTTAGTTTCCTTTTGTGAAGAAATGCAAGAAACAAGCAACTGATTTCTTTAAAGCACGACTATGATCAAAATAATGCTCTTTTAGTACATCTCTTTGTTGTTTGTAAAATTCTACATATTTAGGCTCCCTGTATTGTCTTTTTTTTAAAATGAGGCATTATTCAAAATCTAATGTCTAAGTGTTTCTGAATTATAAGTCTTATCTCCCCCCTAAATGTACTCATAAACCAGGTTCAGCTCTATATAACCCTAATCGTATCACATAATACTTTCCCAAAATTGGATGATGTGCAGAATAACAAACAATATTATTAAAAAGCTTTTACTGACCTCCTACTGTATGATATTAGAGCTATACATATAGAGCAGAACAGCTTGGACTATAACGGAAGTATAAGCTAGATGGTAGAACAATTAATTTTGCAGTTTGTTTCATTCTCCATCAAGAGATGGGGCTTTTGTAAGGTTTGAGTTATGATACCTCTGTGCCTTAACTTGAGTCTCTCTTGGAATTTATCTCGAAGTAGCAGTGACATCCTGTCACAGACATTTCCGTGTGCAGCGTGGTGATACGTCATACCAACCCTTCCCCCCGCCTTAGCCCTGAAACATGGCCATTTCGTTTCTGCTCTCAGGTCTGTTTACATTGAAAATATACAAGCGTCTAGCGCTCAAGCCATCAAAACCTACCGCACAAACGTAATTTAGATTTCTTCCACCAGATGGCAGGCGGTTTCCTTCAGTCGATCATCAATATGAGCCCTGCATTTTAGTATAGCTTTGAAAAATAGAAGAAACATCTACTTCATAAGATGTAAATAAAGTGATATGTTATCAGCAGCATTTGTTACACATGCTACTGATAACATAGTCAAAATAATCTGAATTATAGGTAGATATTAGAATTATTAGATTCAAGTATAACTTTCTCTACTACGTATAGTAAGTAGGGGAAGTATATTCCAAACAAAATTTCGATGTTGAGATTTTACCGGAAATATATACTTTAACGTCCCTGAATCCAAAAAAGCATTCTTAGAAAAAGTTGTATCTGTCAACAGTATAACTCAAAAACGAAAAGTTGATTAAAACTTAAAGTTGGTATTTAAGTTTAATATGTTTGGGGGATGCGACACGAAAATTTCGAAGAAAATACCTCAACCCTAAACTACACTTTACATGGACATTTTTTGAAAAATGTTGATTTTCTCAAAATAACTCTAATGATTTTGATTAAAGAGTTAATATCTTTAAGATATTTTTATGGTAAATGAAATTTATATTTTGAATTTCCTGGCTGTAGGCCAGATAGTAAGTACTGTTTACTCTTGATGACTTGCAGAAGTTGTAAACGTAGGACCAAAGACCAAATCATACTATACAAATAACGTTAAAACACACAAGTTATGTTCGAATAGATTTTTTTGTGGAGTGAACCATTTCGGAGATATTCCTTGTTGTTTGTGAGTTTTGAAATACTTTTTATCTTTGACCGTGGCAAGAAAACGGAATCCCGAAGCCTTCATATAGTGATAGAAAGAATGCCACAACACAGATTACCACCCATTTTATTTCAATATCAACCAAAACGCATAAGAAGAGTGGAACGTCCACTTACTATATGGAGAGATTCGATTTCTTGATGTGGAAACAGGCCAAAGGCCTATGTCCATGAAAGCAGAAGAATAAGAAGAATTTAAAGAGTAGTTTTGTACAAAATAATATTTCAAATCTATTACGAAGGTCTCTGTGATAGCGAAACTTCTAACCCTCTTTGAAGATCATATCTTCCCCTTTTCGACTTTTCGTCACATTAAGACTATGGTGCGGGTGCAAGACTGCATCATATGACCAGCGATATGTACGCGGTGAGGAAGGTTGACGTCACATTTGGGCAAGCTTAGATATTTAGTATTGGCCGCACATGGACGATGTATTACATCCCGTGTTTACCTAATCAAATTTTGCTCTCTACCGCATCTCGATAATCCCTCCAAATATCACATTCATTCATCCATAGGGGACTCAGAACAATGAATATTCATAATTGAAACAAATTTAGAATCTGCACGAAAACCTTAAGGAGTGTTAAGTAAACGAGGAATTATTTAAAAACAGCAAAAATATCCTGGTGACATCAATCTCATCTTATAAAACAATATTTATAACTATAGCCATGGAAACAACAACAACAACAACAACAATAATAATAATAATAATAATAATAATAATAATAATAATAATAATAATAATAATAATAATAATAATAATAATAATAATAATAATAATAATAACAATGATAATGATGATAATAATAATGCATATACTTTGTTCATACAGTTTTTATTTGTACTTCTTTCAATTTACTTTTTCCTCCATATACGCAACAATGTCAGAATTTTTATAGTTCCTGATTTTTATATATACTCATATTCATTAAGGATCGCTAAATGGAAGTACAGCAACAAAAGGTAATTTGAAAAAAGTCTGGTCTCCTATTTTCCTCCCCGCATGCGTGGGTTAACGGTTGCAGCCTATGATTTGAAATTCATGTGCAGAAAAAAAAGACGATCATTACCCAACTGCCAATTGGGTATTGATAAAACACGTTTGTAATGGTTAGGGCATCACAGGGTTACTATAAAAACAGTGATACGACAAGAGAGTCGATCAGCATAAACAGAAATTGTAATCTGAAACCATTTTTCAGCTCTTCAATGCACGTTTTTAATCGATAGTAATACACCAGAGAAAAGCGTTACCACAGCGGTGAAATGTCATTTTGAGGAGAGAAAAATAGCGCAATAGATGTGCAGTTCAGTGCTCGGCTGTCACTTTTGGGCCTTTGTGTACCCTTTCGGTTGAATAAAGCACCAAGGTTCAAACGGAATTTAATCAAAACATGGTAGTTTATGCTCTGGAGAGTCCCATGCACAATTGCTCCAAATTTCTGTTAGTACTAAAATATTCAGGAATTGGTTCATGGTTAATGAATGCAAGCGATGTTAATCACAATGCCGATAAGGGTGGTTTGTTTTTAGGCAAATTACTTGCCGAAGTGCACCATTCAATTTAAACGTTTCCCATACAGTCCAAATAGCACCCATAGCTCCCCGGAGCCCCGATAGCACTGTGACGTGTGTTCGAATCCCGTTAGCAAATATTTTTTTTCTCTGATAGGAGAACCGTGAGGGATGCACTCGTAATTAAGTGAAAGTTGAGTATCTCATGAAGAGAGAGAGAGAGAGAGAGAGAGAGAGAGAGAGAGAGAGAGAGAGAGTGGCTTTGGGCTCAGAAATTGCATTTAGTGTCCAGGGGAAATAGCACCATTGACCCATTCATTATGTACTAATGGACGGAGCAAATTCAGTGGCCACAGTGATTTTTTATTTATGGAGGTTCTTGTATGGTTCTTAGTATTCCATTCCATTTTGGGCATGAAGTACCACTTAAATTTGCTCAGAGGCCTCTACAGCATGCTTGAGTTTACTTTAATCCCCAGCGCAATAACCCTGACAGGCCAAGGCTTACCGCCCGGCTGCTGCGCCCCCACCTCAGCGCCATGTGTGGGGTGCAGTACTCGAGGGTGGAACGTGGTCAGCATCCTGAACGCTCCCGGCCAACTATGTGGCCTTCGCAACCTGGGGTGGCTACTTCTTCATCAAGTAGCTCTTCAACTGGCCCCTCCGGCTGAGTGCACCCCATGCCAAACCTCCCAGCGGAGGAAAAATCCCTATGCCAGTACTCGGGATCAAACCTGGATCCTTCGCACCAGAAGCATGCGTGCTACCACTGCGCTAGGGAGTTGTCTTGAGTTTATTTTACATACCGTAAATGTAAAACCACCTTTGCTCACTTCCTAAGGAAACTGTTAATGAGTTTTATACCTACTTGAAAAATTCATCGTCCTCAGCTGGACTTCAACTCCTGACCTCGGGATCCAGAGGCTAGGAAGTCACCCCTAGACCACAAGAAAGGACTTTGAAGCCATTACTCCGCAGCCCATCTGGAAGCCGACGTTTAAGGTCATGCAAATGGGCTATGGTGTTCCTACAATAATTTTCTTCAGCATATTATGCAACGAGAGCATAATGGCAGTAATTAAGGTGTAGGATATTTACAAAACGAGCGGTAGCAAGGTTCATAATACTCATATGAGCATCTTAATTGCCATTATACTCAAGTATCATACAACTATTTACGTTCGGTCATGGGTCTAAGTTTAAGACATTTATAAACTGTTTTAATCTTCCATGCTGCATGTTATTGCATGCGGATTTTTGATTGGCGGATAGCAGTATCGATATGAACAGGTGTACATTTTAGGTGAATAGGAAGAGATATACTTGGGTCCATCGCAGTGGCACGTAAGCGCTACAGGTAGAACATAAAACTACGTATGTCATAATATGTTTACTATTTCTAATTTCATTGTGCAGGGGAAGTCATCTAAAACTTGCACCACAAATATTCCTGAAGCAAAAGCCTGTGTTACGTCGCAATAGCTAAATGTATCCAGAGAAACTGTAATGTCAAGTTGACGTTGAAATTCAACGAAACGTACCTCAGTAACACTTTCTGAGAATCACTCGCATCGTTGAATCTCAAGCGCGAATTTCGCCTTGCAGTTAACTGCGATGTAATTGGCGCACTAGAATGTAGCAAAAACTGTTGTTAATGTTATGTCCTCCAGGACTCTCAAAGGTGAACTTAACTTTACAATTTCTCAGTGTGTAATGTATCTATATCGATGGAGCAAACGCCATTTGTAATTTCGTTTTCCATTCTGTCAATTGCGACAAAATATTACTCTATTACATTTTAAAGAACATAAGTATTAGTAACTTGAAATATACATTTGCTATATAATGGTTGGGTAGACTTCTGCACTCCATGTATGCACTGGGCCGCACGAGAATAGCTGAATGTTATTCTACCAAACTAAATACAAACACATAATGAAGCAGCCATAAACACAAAATAAATCATGTCTATTGCACATTAGTGAATGTTACTCAGCTTCTCCAGATTTGGAGAAATGCTATTAGGACAATCTATAAGGACTGACAAATGCTCATCTACTAGCCGATTTCTTGGAGATTTGTTTACTACCATAAAGGCTATAAGAAGAACTGCTGTTAACCCTCAGTTAGGCGCGTGGCCTGATGGTACAATCACTCATAGAAGAAACTGTGGTTACTGATCACGTATCGAAAGAAAGAGCCGCGTGTGATCTTCGGTCATACCTAGCTCATAGAGGGAGCAAGAGTTGTGTGAGGTCTGTCCGTGTCTGTCTGTGTCTGTCTGTCTGTGTCTGTCTCTGTCTATCTGTCTATCTCTGTCTGTCTCTGTCTGTCTGTGTCTGTGTCTGTGTCTGTCTGTGTCTGTCTGCCTCTGTGTCTGTGTCTGCCTCTCTGTCTGTCTGCCTCTCTGTGTCTGTCTGTGTCTGCCTCTCTGTCTGTCTGTGTCTGTGTGTGTCTGTCTGTGTCTGTCTGTGTCTGTCTGTCTCTGTCTGTCTCTATGTCTGTCTCTGTGCCTGTCTGTGTCTGCCAGTGTCCATCTGTGTCTGCGTGTCTGTGTCTCTCTGTGTCTGTGTCTGCCTCTGTCTGTGTCCGTCTGCCTCTGTGTCTGTGTACCTCTCTGTCTGTGTCTACCTGTCTGCCTGTGGACAGCCTAACTCAAAAACGAAAATTAGGTCAAAACCAAAGTTGCTATTTAAGCTTAATGTCTTCCAAGGATGCGACATGAGGATTTTTAAGAAAATTGTTCGACCATGAACGATGTTTCAATCATTTTGATTTTCTTGAAAATGGTTCTAACGATTGTGATTAAAATGCCAATGTTTGAGATATTTTTATGACAAATGAAATGTATATCTTGCATTTTCTGGCTATAGCCCATTAAGTCCTATTTACTCTGGATGACTTTTGCATAACTGATAAACCGTAAGTGATGGACCAAGTCTTACTGTACAAAAATGTAGATCTTGCTAAAACACAATTTATGTCAGAAAAAAAACTTTTTTGTAGAGGGAACCATTTCGGAGATATTACTCGCTCTATGTGTAAGTTTTGGAGAATTTATACTTCTGTCAAATGGAACATCGCTATTCATTCTTTTAAATGTTAACCGTGCAAAGAGGACGGAATTTGAAAGCTTTAAAAGATTTGACTATTGCACAAAGCCCATATTTCCGCTGCACGAGCAAGAAAACGAGCAATAAGATAATTTATGCAAATGTTTATCTCAACTAACACGAAGGAGGTAGAAGAATAAGAGTTTGTAAGAATGGTTAGTACAAGAGTAGAGAAAGTCTTTTTTAAACTGCTTGTTTGATTCAGGGGGCCCCAAAACATATTTCCGGTGAAATTTCCACATCGACATTTTGTGTGGAATATTATACTTCCACTACTTTCAGAACGTAATAGAGAAAGTAAAAATGACTGAAAATATCTGAGGAGTAAGCTAGCATAAGTGAAATAGCTGGAATTGTTTATTAAACTCGCATATCGCACATACTATTCAAGCTTGTGTCCAGGAAAATTTTAACTGGTAACTGTTATCAGCCAGTTTAGATTTAGAGATTCTAAACACCAATATCAGTGAAAGAGGTATGCATATACAAAGACAGCCACAAATCAATATCACTTTTTACTGGTATATCCCTAACAGGGACATTCACAGAGACCTTTCCATCCAAACCCTTACAGACCATATTCTATCCCTATCTCATACTTTCTACAATTCCCTTCCACAGAGCTTTAATGCCCTTATCCGTGGCCTCGGGGAATACGATCTTGACCCCGAGGAAACCTACAAACGTCCCAGACTCATACTTGGCCAAAACTAGACTCAAAAGTTAAAAAAAAAAAAAAAAAAAAAAAAAAAAAAAAAAAAAGAAAGAAAAAGAAAACCAATAACAACACAGCAACCAACTCTATTTCTTCCAGTCAACCAATCCCGATCAACAATTCCACCGTCTTACCACAGTCCCATTTAAATAAATAATTGAGCCAGTAAAGGACTTGTCCTGGTATGGCATTTGCCTAGAGGCTCCACCACAGGTGGATTCCCTCTTGTGACACCCACCCATTATATAATATCACTTTAAAGTAAGCTAACCATTAAATATCTCAGTTCGGTAGAAGTTTTTCTTCACTCGGAGCACATGGAAAGGAAGCCTTTCTACTGCAGCCGTGCTCCACTCATACACCTCCTCCAGGGAATAGCATAAAAGCTATTTAATATGCAAATATGAGGCGCGTTATCTTACAGCCCACGCGGGGGTCGTTTAAGCAAGACGAAAAGGAAGTAGGGGAGGTCAAAGGCATCATTCCACCTGAGAAATGCAGCTCCCTTTGCTTGTATTTCTCTCCAACAAAACGCTTTTATTCTATCCACAAACGTAAAGCTAAACGGTGTTTAGCCACGAAGTGCAAACTTCTTGATCACTCTGCAAGCACGAGCTAAGGGCTCTTTGATTCCGGATATATGGGTCAGGGTTTTTTCTCCCTCCCTAACGGTAAACATTCTCCGGCTGTAAATTTGAGTTTGCCTATGAGCTTTACACGTGTGTAAGGGAGATGGGAGTGTATAAAACAAACTGATTTATACTCAGGCAGGCAGTCGTCAGCATACTGGCTTACAGAACCCTCTGCCATAAATCACACCAGCCATGATTTCGTATCGCTGTGGCTTCTGCGTCAAGAACCAAGGCAATCTCCAGGTAAAACAAGTAATATTGCGTTTTTGAAAAAGTGGTTCTTCCTTACTTTGCTTCCTAACTTCCGACGTCAGTTGCAATACAAAGTTCTATAATAAGTAACAAATATTATCGAAACATATGACGTGTTGCACTCACATGACTTTCTTCACTGTTGTAGTAACCATTCTTACAAACTTTTATTCCTATGTTAATTGAGATAAACATTTACAGAAATTATCTTATTGTTTATCTTTTTGTAGATGCACGGAGAATATGGTAATGCAATAGACTTTGAACGATAGTCACATCTTCTAAAGCTTTCAAATTCCGTTTTCTTTCAACGGTTAACATATAAAAAACGAGTAACGATGTTCCATTTGATAGAAGTATGTTCTCCAAAACTCACACAAATAACAAGCAATATTTCAGAAGTGTTTCAGGCTACAAAAAAAATTTATTTAGACATAAATTGTGTGTTTTAGCGAGATCTACATTTTTGTAGAGTAAAATTTAGTCTATCTCTTACCGTTCACCAGTTATACAAAATTCATCCAGAGTAAATAGGACTTCATGGGCTCTAGCCAGAAAATTCAAGATACACGTTCCATTTGTTGTAAAAGTATCTCAAACATATGGCACTTTAATCAAAATCGCTAGAGCCATTTTAAAAAAAAAAAATCAAAATTTTCCAAACATTTGAAATGCAAAGGATAGTTTAGGATTGAGAAATTGTCTTCAAAATCTCCGTGTTGAAACCTTGAAAGACATTAAACTTAAATACCAACTTTGGTTTTTAACTGACTTTTCGTTTTTGAGTTACGCTGTTCGCAGAGTGGCAGACACAAACACAAACGCGCACGCGCGCAGATACACACACACAGACACACGGACCTTTTTCTAAAAATGCTTTTTTTTTTTTTTTTTTTTTTTTTGATGCAAGATTTGAAACATACGGCAGATGTGTAAATGGAGCTTTATCTTCATCTTGCCACCCAATCCTCGGTATGATGGTGGCATATACAAATTAAACACGAAAATAAGTATCTACTAATGCTAGCTAATATGGCTAAAATCCATTACATTCTGTAGCTGTGAACCCTCTTACAGCGAGCTTTGCTATACCGCAATGAGGCCATTTTTTGGTGCTTTGATGTAATGACTTTGTTGGTACCCATATCAACAGTTTCATTGTTTTGAACACTTCTTCACGTAGTACATGGACCATGGATCAAAACTGTGGATTTTCTTCTAAAACTTTGCTTTTATTCTGTATATTCTGTAAATTCAGTATTCCAGAATATTCTGAATCGTTAAAGTTTTCATCTCAATTATGGACTCTTAGTTTTTTCAGCGGTGACACTGATGCATGGAATGAAGATGCAGCACCGGTGGAATGAGATGGCGGGGGAAACCGGAGAACCCGGAGGATATCCGCCCCAGCGCCGCTTCGTCCATCACAAATCTCACATGCGGTTGCCTGGGATCAAACCCGGGCCGTTTTGGTGAGAAGCGAATGATCTAACCACTCGGCTACGGCGCGGCCGGAATCCTCGTTCTGTTACTCCCTCACTAACGACGTCTTCACCTTCTGTTTCACATATTCTTCCACCCTCAGAAACAGCTTTATAATATAGTTTTCAATCATGTTTTAGAAGGACTCGAGCCTTGAGTTTCTTTGCCTCCATTTTAAAATTACCAAACGATGGCTGCCAACATGTTAACAATAACTATAGAAGCCTATAAATAGTACTGACAAAAATAGAAGCATATCTACGTACGATATAAACCCATATAAAAACCTTATGAGATAACCTAATACTAACGACCGCATTGACAACCATAGATATGCTAATGGAGCCTGTGGATAAAATCGTAGGTTATTGACAAATTTGAATTAATGGTTGTGGCACCAACCGTTGTTGACCATTTAACAGCGCAGTAGATCTTTGGCAAAACTCTTATCTGTTTTGCAAGGGCAATATATAACCTATGAAATGACAGAAACGCATCCTAGCAACTCTTCAAATCCGCAGCAAACATGTACAGATTCTACCACGGAAGAAGAACGTGGTTACATTAGTGAAGTGACAGGTTAAGTAATGTAACTACAGGGAGATTGAACTACATTACGCTATTGAAGCGTCAATGAGAATCGTGAGGTGTGAGTGAAAACTTGGACAAAGTTACAATGCCATTGGCCACTTTGTATTTAGGGAATGTATAATTCTTGAAGAAATACTAAATCAAAAACACCTATTTGAATCAGAAGATGTTTAGCATCTAAATAAAGGTCTTATACTGCTATTCCTTCAAAGTTATTTGACCAAGGACACCTAAATAATTTTGCATACAAACATACAATATTTATAATACACAGTTCCATTCGTAATGAAAAGCATGGACTAGAAGTGTGGTTTAAAATTACATTTCAGAAGTTCTATCATATTTCGCAGCTCCATAAAAATGGACATACGACACTTTTGTTCGGTTGGTTCATTTTTCTGAGCATCAATTTTCAAACGCGAATATGAATGGCTTTCCAGCTATTTCGGGGGCTATGGAACAATTTAAGGGAAATATATAGGCATTGGCTGTTTCCCAGATTTCGGAACAAATGAGATGACGCCAGAGAGAGCTCATGAAGGCTAATGGCAGCATTGTTCTGACGTGCCGTCATTAAATTAAGGGACGCAAACAGCATTTTATATGCCCAAGGCTGCCTCTATGGTGGTCCTAATATGTCTGTTTAAACTCGGTCAGCTATAATCTCGTTCTTTCTACATAATAAGTTCACTGCTGCACTCTGTCTGTTGGAAACTCGGGCTTGTGAGCCATATAGTTTGAGTAACGACGCAGGAAACTTGATTTTGATGGAGAGTAGTATGGCCTTATTTTCGCACATTACTCTCAAATTAGTCATAACCATGGGGATTTATATTATTCTGCGTCCTAATGCAAAGTAGCACATGGTTGACATTATTTAACATGATGGCCAGCTAGGAAGTGATAATAGCACAACAAGAAGGACCCAATAATTATACATCTGGTACATTGCTCTTATATGACTTTTTTCTATCATGCACAGTAAACACTTGTTCTTCTATCTACGTCATATTACTCGATATAGACTCCATAGAAATGATTTTATGACATATTTTATGTCGTAATGTAGCGCTTATAGCCACTGTAACGGATCTCATTGTATTCACCTCTTCATAGCGATACTGCTATCCTCCAAATAAACGTGCACCTGTTCATAATGATACTACTATCCACCAATCAGAGAACCACACATAGAAATAAATACATTGCCATCTGCGCACATTCTCAAACAGCTCAAAGCGAAACGAAACGAAACGATTCTTGTATTCAATCGAACAACAACTAGTTGGAATTTAGAAAAACTAAAAATGCCTGACAAGAGTGAAATAGATATGCAATTTATCTTCTCGTTTTCGATAGACCATTTTGTACGGTATAGTACATATATGCTCAGTATCACTGTGTTAGGCCAACGTAACAATAAAACCAATAATTTTGCAGTTGAAGGCGCAAATATTGATTCTCGTATGTACAATCAAATAACAAATATATGATTAAAATGTCGGAGACCAGTGACAACAATATGTAACCTAGAATGTTTTTAACTCAGACAAATAGTCGAGCATGAAACTTGAGTAAAATGACAATTAAAATCCTCTCATGGATTTTAAGACACTTGCTACCAGTATCAAGTAAACTTACATCTTGATTGCTGCTTTTACATTTTCATCGCAAAATATGCTATTCTTGTGGGTACAATGGAAATTGGGGAATACAGTAGGCTTAAGTAAAATTCAAATCTATCAAAGCTGCGTGCTATGTGATGGCTTTGAAATTTCCCTCTATTTGTGTGACCAGGAGGGGAAGAAAAGAAAAGATGACTTCAAATTTGAGAAAAGTACTTGGAAAATTCAGACTAATAACAAGGAATATTTCCAAAATGATTAACTGTAAAAAAAATATTTTAGACAAGTTGTTTGCTTCTAGGAGATTTACATGTTGGTATCCTAAGATTTTGCCTATCTCTTTCGATTTACCGCATATGAAAAAAGATATTTAGAATGAAGAGAACTTCAGAGGCTATTCGTATAAAATTGAATATACAATTTGACATTCAACGTGTGGTAATTTAATCAAAATATTTAGGACATTTTTCACAAAACCAATATTCTTGAAACATTTTCCATATAAGGTAATCTATGTTAGTTGATTTTGTTAAAGAAAGCTTAATTTCGCATTTGAAGAAGGCGGTGAAAAGTGAGTACCAAGTTTGGTATGTAACTGACTTTGTTTTTCAGTTACACTCACACACGTTCACAAAGATCCTTTTCCTAAAAATCTGTTTTGCTTTAGCTTTTGTTGTTTTTCTTTCTCTTTTTTTTATAGAGTTTCAAAACATTTATTTTTTATGTAAGAACGTTTCAACTCCTGATATTCTTCTTTTTTCAAATGAGCTCATTGCAAACAAAACACCGACTTTCAAGAATCTATGTTACGTCACTCATGTAACCATGGAGCAACAAATGTAACCAAGTCCTATAGTCAAATTCGAAATCATTTATAGACAAACATTTTCATCGTGATTTGATAACGACGTTGTAAAATAAAATTACAAGTGAATAAGGAGTATGTATGGCAGCGCATCTTCTTTTCATTTCTTTTCCGAAATATTACATACTGTAACATAATATTTCTGTAATTGTCAACTCAACTGTAAAAGTTCTCAGAGTATTAGGCTCTTCTTATAAGATTTGAGTCTCTTGCACTAGTAGAAAATTGACTAAAACAAGTTTACATTTAAAAAAGTGAGAATCAGTAGTGTTGGTTTTAGCTGAGAATATATCTGCTGTAACAACTGAAAGCTACGTTTCACCGAGAAGAAAAAAAGAAAACTGGGATAGAAAAAAAAATTAAAAAAAAAAAGAACGAGTAACGGAGTAGAACAAGGGAAACGAGAAACCCTACAAGCGAAAAGGAAAATTATGAAAACGAAATTAATTTTCCATAGAAGTTCTGCTGGAACGAGAAAGCAAATAGGGTTTCTCTGAACAGCTTCATAAATGGCCGAAACATTCAATACTGTCCTAACGCTGCAGCAAAAGCTTGTAAAAGAATCGCCGCTTTAAAACCTTATTGTCACAGGAAAGTTCATATTGCAAGGGGCTGCATATTTCACATCTTAGCTTACGTCATTTTCGTATGGGTTTTAAGCCACAGTAATTTAATTGTAGTACAAAAAGGAGTATCAAAAATTAGAATACACTTTTGTGAAATTTCCACTTCCTTAACGTTACGGGTCAAAATGGTCCGTTGTACATACTGATTTTAGATTTTCTCTTAAAGGACTGAAAAATGACCGAAAAATTATCAATTATGTCTTTAAACGCATGAATGTTCCCCAAACCTTCAGTCATCTCTTGATGGTGAAACTTTTTAGAGGGCACTACATTTAAACGCCTCCTTTCTGCCTAAATTTTGGCCAGTATTTGAAGAAAGTATGGGCCAAAAAGGGCTAAAACCACCAAATTCAGCGGAAAGAAGTGATTAATCTATGAATCTGAGGGGAGAGACTATTAGACAAAAGAGGGAAGGTGTAAGAAACAGGTAATATGACTTATGATCATGCTGCATGTGTGTGGAAAAATTGGTTGTTCTCGTATTTAAATATTTTTTTACACTATCTGCTCCATGTGCACTAAATTTTGTGCTGCAGGTACCCTTAGACTTTTTCCAGCATGTTCTTCATTTATGTGAATTCAACCTCAGTCCTTGATTGTAAAATCTTGTTTAGGGTTAGAAAAATTAAATACCCAAAAAGGTTTTAAAAACACAGCTTCAATGTCCATCAAAGCAAATATATAAATTACTTTAAAAGTGATTATTTTTTCTTCCTGCCAGAGATTGATGGCGTTTATTAGGTAATTATATAGTTTATAAAATAATAAAACTGTTGTGATATTTTAGTTTTTGATGTGCATGGAGTATTTTGAACACTAAGGTGTTTTCCCATTCTAAATAAATTGAACAATTGATTCCCTTAAAACTATCTAGATGACGAATACATTTCATACCTACTAATATAGAGGTGTTATTGAACTACACCGCAATAACTCCAGAGATTGTATATAGATGGCACTGATATGAATAATTTGAGATAGGTATGTATGGTCGCAAAGCTGGTGAAGTTACTAATTGTTTCTTTTTTATTCCATATGAAGAAGAGCATTAACACTACTGTCAGTTCTTTATTCGGCTCACACCAGATGATGGATGACTTTTGTATAACTGGTAAGCCGTAAGACATAGACACAACCTTACTATACAAAAATGCAGATATTGCTAAAACACACAATTTATATCTGAATAAAGTTTTTGTAGAGGGAATCAATTCCGAGATATTTCTTGTTATTTGTATAAGTTTTGGGGAACTTACACGTTTTCAAATGGAACATTGTTTTTCATTTTCATATGTTAACCGTGCAAAGAGAGCGGAATTTTGAAGTTTTAAAAGATTTGACTATTGCTCAAAGTCTACTTTATTCCCATATTCTCCTTTGATAAAAATTAAGATAATTTCTGCAAATGCTTATGTCAACTAACACGAAGAAGACACAGCAATAGGAGTTTGTAAGAATGGTTAGTACAAGAGTAGAGAAAGTCATATGAGCGCAACACATCGGATTTTTTACCATTGTGTCCTACATTTTCATAAAATAATCAGGTAACCCTACCCTTAAATAAAGTAATAGGTGGGAAACATAGCTATGTATTAAAATTCTTTGTAGGGGGTTTGAAATAAATATATTGGCATTTTTTATACCTAGCACTTTTTGTGGACAATTCCATTAATGAAGAAGGCAGTTGCCTTTAAATCAGGTTTCCTCTACACATGTTGTTTCACAGTGTATTCAATTTAAGGAAATCTGTCCGTTGTAGCATGCAAAGATATTAGGTAACGTGCTGTAATATAGGGTCATTGAGAGTTTGAAACTCTGGGGTCCAGACGCAGTAAGACAGAACTCATAGAATGCTTCAGTTAATACGGAGATGATAAACAATTACAAATCGACTCGGCTGCGCAGTATTTTGCCTGTCCGCGCCCTTGGTGCTCGTTGCCGTCTGCCGCTATCATAGAAAGGTGCGAATGAAACCGTATATTTTTCTTTTAAAGGTTTTACTTAGCTTAGGAGATAATGATGGCCACCCCCGTCGTTATCCATATATTTTGGCACCTATTTTGGAAACTATCCATCACTCGGCGTGTTTACGTTGAGATATGCTGGCATTTTCTTGTCGGATATTTTGTTTTAGTTATTCCAGTATGTTGGTTTGTCTTGTACAGTTTATGTTTTAAGCTACCCCGGTGATAAAAATCCCAGAGGGGTAGGTCGGGGGACTGAGGGTGCCACAAATTTCTACTAATAACTCTGTCCTGAAACACACCTTCAAATTGTTCTCATCGAAAGATTGACCGTATGGCCTGTTGCCGAGAGTCTTGTTGAAAAAAAGGTAATATAACGCTGTCCGTCAATTTTATAAAAATGGGGAGGGGGCTAATATTGTGTATTCACGTATGTACGGGTGTTAACTGTTGACTCGAAAACAATTGGCCCTATAATTCTTTCCTTCGTCATGAAGGGGTACGTCATAAACAATATTAGGTTTCTCAGAGCTCCAAGAACAATTATCTGTGTACACACATATCCATGAAGGTGGAACCACGCCCCGTCCGTGATTAAATGTGGGTCAATTTCACCATTGTATACACTATTGAGAGTTCATTCACGAAATGCAGTGCGTTATCATGTTTCCACACGCCCAATGAAAAACATCGCGCAGTGATTTCGAAGTTTTTTGATTTCCCGATATAATCTACCATATTTTAATTCTTTAGAGTGCTTCCTGTATTTAAAACTCTCTACACAACTCCACGAACCTGAAAGACTTCAATGTAGAAATGTTCGTTATTCGAATATTCAATTTCTCCTGAGTGACATTTATTTGATCGTCAGTAACATCAGATTACTGTTGGTCTTAATTAACAAATCTCCTTGGAATGTCCGTATTTAAATTAACGAAAGAGTGAGGGGAAATACGGGAGTGAAATTAAAAGATTCCAAGCATCATGTACGAAATAAAAAAATTATAAGTACACGAAACACCCTTGACTTAAAGGAGAACATTCGACGAGTCGTCAGTGAAATCCAGGTGGAAACTTTCAAGCAATCATAGTGAATTTCACGAGCACAGTTTTATGTATGCCAGCGCAGTGGAAACGGTCGTATGCTCAAAATCCTTCAGCATACCTGAAATCGATAGATGTGATGAACATTTTTACGAATTTTGTTAGTGTGTTTTGAAAAAATAAAGTTTATAATTTTATGCACCAAAACCAGATCGCTTTTGGAATGAACCTATACAGGATGGAAGGGAAGTTAGTGCATTCCTTCTAATATGTGTTTCACAGACGCATTAAAAACAAAAAGTATAATGGCACTTTGTCCATTGATCAGCCGAATTCAAAGAAATAAATGATTTTTATTACAAGTTGTATGCGTAATTCCACAATAACATACAAAGATAACGGTTTATTATTTGTAAGCTCCGTAGAGAAACTTATTAGTAATTATGAGACTCACACAGGGTTTCGAAATAATTAATCACTTAAGAGAATTGAAGGAATTTTGCGAGTAGCTCTTTCTGACGTGAAGTATCTCGACAACGTTGCATTGAGTTTGTTAGGGAACTGAACCCGTTTGTGGATGTAAACAGGTCGGTCGCTTGAAGGATCGCGTAATGTTTTGGTAGCTAACGCTTCTGATTGGCCTAACTAGCACAGTAAATATCGAAGGATATGGCAGGGTGTTTGTGTATGTTCTCAAGACGCACCGCTACAGTGCTTGTTTCTGTGCTGATCTAGTGAAAGCGATACCCACACAATTTGCAGTGTTTCCCAGGTTGTTTTCACAAAACTAAAATATAGGCGTAGGAAATGGTCAGAGGCCAAAACGTAGAATACAAAATATGTTCCAAATACCGAGATCTACCACTGGTTTAAATTAATGTAATGATTTCCCTTTCACCCGGTATATTGTTCGTAGACAGAGTGGGTTATGCTCACAATAGTGCCACCAGCAGGAAAAGCCCCCCCCCCCTGCTACCCTTCCTAAACGCTAGAAGGCATAGCAACCCTGATTTAAGCTCTACTATTATTATTCTATTCATGGGTTTTGCAAAATACTATAAAACGTTTGACAAATACATAATGCACAGTATTTTTAGACAACTAGTCAGGTTTGTAGGTTTGCTTTAATCCGCTTTCTAAAGAGAAATAGGTTTCTAAAATGCGTTAACATGTTTTGTGGAGTGCTTATTCGTTCGTAAAGGCTGAAGTTATCCCCCTAGAGTATTTCGCTCAGTAGATTTTAAATGCTCGCTCACATTTCCACAAGAGGCGGTTTTAGTGGAGAACTTTGGAACTCGTAGTCACGTATTAATTTGAAAGCGTATTCCTTTCGCCATGCCGCGCTTCCATTTTACCCGAAATCCACCACTTTACCAACAAAGATTTCAGCTGATATTCCTATGGTATCGCGAGCTTTAAAGCCAAGCTTAACGAACGAACAAAGAGCTACATCGAAGTGTGTTTTTCTCTCCACCGTCCGGGCTTGGTCATACTTTCAAATGCAAATGACAGTATTGGGGAGTCGTATATCATACACTCGGCCAGGCCAGACCACAATATTTGCTGACTTTCATAGAATACCACCTAACTAAAACAAAGTTTCGCTCGCATGTTCAGAAATAAACACAAAGGTACAAAATTACCTACAAAGGTATGCAACACAAAATCCATATGCAGAGTGGACATCAAACAACTGCATACCACTGCTTTCGCTCGTGTTATCTGGTGATCAAAGAATTCTGCCAGCATATTCCAAGTGGAATGTTTCATGATAGTAACATGCCTTGTAAATTATGCACAGAGATGTAAGTGGAATTTAATGGAGGTATCAGGTGTTTTGGAGGCTTTCTGCTTCCGACTTGCTTGATTTTTGGAAATAGGTGTTTAATGTAAGCTTGCTGTTAAGGCACACATAAATCCATACTCATTAACCCTGTGACATTTGGAGCAGGGCATAGGCGAATGTTATACAATAGAGGGAGGCTCCAGCACAGTCATGGAGAAACTTAAGAAAAGCAGAAGATGTTTTTTTCCAGAGGAGGAAAAATCCATTTAAGGATTTCCACAGTGTTAGAAGGGCACAGTGGGGAGTGTCGGTAGTGAGCCGCCAGAGCTTCAGAAGTGCTTCAGTATAGCTGGAATTTTAGGTGCAGGGAAATACCGTTGGAGCTCAGGATCGGATACAGCTGCCGGAGGATTGCGTACCCTTGTAGCACCTTGCCCCTCTTCTAAGGCTTTTTCCTCTCCCATCAGCCATATAGTCAATGAGCGAAGAGCACTCTCAATATAAACACAGCAGCACAGACAGCCAAAGCATCAGATACAGTGAAACCTTCTCAAAGCAGGCTTCGATCGCGGCCACTGAAGATGTCCACATCAGCAGTGGATGAAACGTCTAGCCCATCAATCTCTAGTTATATTGACTCCGGCCGTGAAATCCTATACATATCTTATGTTACTTGTATATACAAAGTGCTTTGGAATACATATTTCCAGAAGTAATTTCGAAATTCCCCTCAATGGCTTGGTAGGCAATTTGTTTGTTGTTAATGCTGTATTGAACTTTTTGTACATTAAATATAATTTCTTTCTATTTAATTTTGAAGCGAGTCTGATTCATGCTAAATAATTACGTAGACTCCCTAGACCTTTGTCCATTACTTTTTGGTTCATACTGTTTTTTTTTTTATTTATTTTTTTTTTTTTTTATTTTTTAGGTGAGGACATTAACTTAAACGGCTACAGGCTGAAATTTATCTGCTCTTTATACTCTATTTGCTTTTTTAATTTTTTCACGGTGAAAATGACATGTTTATTTTAGTAAAAAAATTAATGAAAAGCAGTTTCAATATCTTACATTTATACAAACAGCTCTCTTGATGGCAAAGAAATCAGGGACATCTAACGAAGTGACTAAGGAATATTTAAAGAATAAGTTCATGAAACAAGTACCTATATCCTCATGCACATTTTACTTTTCAGTAAGTCCATGACTAAAAGTTTTGTAAAAGGGGTTAACATTCTTATGGTCAAAAGAATCGCAAAGAAATTGGAACCCCATCTAACGCTTCCATTACCACAGTAAGTAACAAAAAAGACATTATTAATGAAGTTTAGATTGCTCTAATAAAAAGTACATAAAATAAAACTAGTTTTATTTAAATTTACATCAGCTGTTTGAACTAGATGGAATACCTGAATAGAAGTACTTAACAAAACTAATTAAAGCATGGAACAAAGCGGCCGTGCAGAAATTATAACGAGCAAGCAGATTAAATATTTTATGACTTTAATGAGTTATTGCTTCGACTATAATTAGCCAGCTTAATAACCAAAAATGTTTTCTGTTTGCTCATTAAATCATTAACGCATATGCATGCTTTCAGGTCTCGTTTTGTGGACTAGCTTAAATATGTTCTTTATATAGATCATTTACCTATATTATTAAGCGCTTCAAAAGTAGTGCGCTAAATGTATCTCATTGCATGTCTACTAATTTTACTTTCACTACTAAATATTTATAATAAGCAAGGGAAGTATTGCATTCCACCTAAAAATTGATATCGAGAAAAACAAAAGCTGGTTTTAGATTTAGAATATGATCCTTCCATCCACTTGTGTGCGTGTACTTGTGCATGTGCGTACGCGCGTGTCCATCTATGAAGATCATTACTCAACAACGAGAAATTGGTTAAATATGAAACTTGGATTTTAAGTTGAACATCTCTGAACCATGCGGCACAAAGATTTTCGCAGTTAATGTTGAAATGTTATGCAAAGTGTAATTTACAAGACAGATTTTGCAACGCCATTGTGACTAAATTCATTCGAATTGAAATAGAAGTACATTACAGCATTGTTCACACAATGTTTGTGCGACAGTTAGTGAAATAATAAACCATTTATATTAATTATTTCTTTCGGGGAAATGCTTCTTTATTGAAATAAATATATTGGACATATTTGGTACACTCATCATGTAGAATCTCTGGTTCATGTTTAACCACTCTGTATCAAAAATAACCTTCAATTTTGCATAATAAATTTGGGCTCTGTGGATGATGCACTCAAAGCAGGAATATAATTTGCCTCTTCTAAATTATCAAGGATCAGCCAGCATTTTCAATAACATGTTCATAAACGAAATTGACCAGCTAAAATTATGGACAAGAAAACACAATGTTTCAAGTGCTTTTTCCTGGTATTTTCCTTGAATTTGATTACCTACTTCGACTGAATAAAGCCTCTACTGAAGTTGATTGTTTTGGAGTATTATGCTCGAGGGAGTGTGTTGAGTAACACAATACAGGTCATGAACCCAGTGGGCTTGCTATTAACTTTTTTAATAGTTTTTAATTTTGTCAACACCTGCAGGCAATTAGGCACTATGCTTTACCTGCCCCCACTAACCCAGCATGCTTTAATTAACAAATACATCAAACGCGTACATTGCAGAGTACTTGATTGTGGTATTTTGTACCTGAAAACAGAAAACAAAAGTGCAAGCAGCTTATTGTGAAAATAAGACAGCTAGCTAATTAGTCAGTCTTGTTCGCGAACTGTTTCATCACTAACGATCGTCAACAAAATGTTTCATACGTGGTATATTATTCTAATTTCTAGTTGTGCTCTATTGATATATTTATCCATATTCATGATTTTCTTAGTAAAAGGTGTACAAGGTCACATTTTAAATTGTTACCTCACTATGTTCTAGTTTATTTTATTGTGACTTCAATTAGTTCCCACTGCCAGTTCGCTAATGTGAACTGGCTCAATCTACACCGTCAGTTCACTTTCTTCGTTGCCTAGTGGCGTAATAAATTAGCACGATGTAGCCTCTTCTTCCGGGAGGTCACTTACTGGGGGTTTGAACATACGGATTTTGTAATCTCTCCTGCAGAAACAGCATTCACTCTGAGAACATTATTTTCTGTCGTATCAGAAATCCATTTACTAACTCGCTGACTAACCTACTGCCTCACCTACTCACTCTGACTCTCCCACCTATCCCAACTCGTGAGAATGCCGTGAGCAGCAGGTTGGCGTTCCATAACATTCTAATTCGGAGAGAAGAGAAATCGTAAAGCCACCATTTCTTAAAACATTTTACAGTCACTTAAAGCCTACTGTAATCCCATGTTCACCACACTAAACTTTATTTCTGCTAATGTTTACCTGGATTAACATTTATTTATTTATTTATTCAGTTCAATACAGTGGAATACACAATTGAACCATATCATGAGTCAATACATAAGATGATATAAAAAGGTACCCTATAAGGGCCCATGTCATGAGAAACATAAATAGAAAGGAATTTAGTAATTACATAGTATATACAATATAATTAGATAAGAAGTTAAAAGTACAATTAGTATAATCAAAACATCATAGAAAATATCTATAAGATTAGGTATTCTTCAATACTGTAAAATGCTTTGGTTATTAAATAATTCTTTATCCTATTTTTAAAGGTATTATAATTTTCATATGATTTTAGATTTTCAGGCAAATCATTATAAAACTTTGCTCCCATATAACTAGGGACCCTCTCTGATAAATGTAATCTGGTTCTGGGGAGATTTAGTAATTGATTATTCCTGGTATTATATGTGTGAAAATCTGACATGTTTTTCATTGGAAATTTAAATTGAACTAAATATAAAATGGTTCTATAGATGAACAAGCTTGGTAATGTAAGGATTTTCAGTAGAGTAAAAGTGCTTTTACATGATTCGTTATACCTTAGACCACCTAAATACCTAATAGCCTTTTTTTGTAATACAAATATTCTTTGAAAATTTTGTTTAGATGTATTTCCCCATAATTCAATTCCATATGACAAAAAGGAGTGGATAAGCCCAAAGTAAATAGTTTTAGCAGTAGAAATAGGAGTAGAGTTTCTTAGACATCTCAGGACATATAGATTTTTACTAACATTAGCTACTATCTTGTCAGTTTGTGAGTTATAAGTGAGCTTATTGTCTAAAACAATCCCTAGCAACTGTGTTTCGTCCACACTTTTTACTACCTCTGTATCAATTTTTAATTGTAGTGGATGATTCATAATTTTGAATCCAAAGTTTATCATTTCGCATTTATTAGGGTTAACACTTAAATTTAAATTATGGAAGTATTGAACAATGTTACTAACTACATCGTTTAAACGGGTTCCTAGCTTTAATATGTCATTATCACTTACAGTGAAGGTTGTATCATCAGTAAACTGAATAATTTTTATCCCATCAGAAGCATAGTTATCTATGTCATGCATATATAGCACAAATAATAGGGGGCCGAGAATCGAACCCTGAGGAACTCCATGTGTTATATTTTCAGAGCTGGATATTGATACAGATGATCTATTTTTTAATTTTACAATTTGTCTCCTATTAGTCATATATAATCTTATGATATTATAACCTAAGCCCCTGATACCAAGCATTTCTAATTTATTCATTAAGCTAGTTTTTTCAACACAGTCGAAAGCTTTAGTTAAATCCAAAATAACACTGCTTGAAAAGTAATTTGAGTCAATACACCTTACTGTCTCTTCAATGCAATTGACAATTGCAGTTATGGTATATTTATTTTTTACAAATCCATTTTGGACAGTTGGTATTAAATTATGCTTCTCTAGATACTTAATTATTCTGTTATAGAGAATTCTTTCAAATATTTTGGAAATTGCAGGAAGGATAGATATTGGCCGATAATTGTTAATATTGGTTTTGTCTCCTTTTTTATGAATGGGTACTACTACAGCTACTTTTAAGTTATCAGGGAATATTCCAGTTGCTAAGGAGGAGTTTAACATGATGTAGATACAGTTAATACAAGAGTTGAGAAACTCATATGAGTGTAGCACATCAGATTTTTCCATCTGCGTTGTGAGATTATACCTTGTGACAGTTTATGGGATGGCAAATACTGGTTCATATTTTTGTAGATATGTAACATCATCAGTCTGGTATTGCAGAATTGTTCACCAGTTGCATAATTCACCGCCTTATATAATCCGTCGCGTTAAGTTTTATGCCAGAAACACCAAGATCCTGGTGAGAATGTTCAAATAGGAGCACAAGCATACGATTAATAGGAAATCTGTTATACTTAGAGAAAGGTTAAACTGTGTGGTGGAAGTATACACTTCTGACAATTACGCCACTGCTTATGCATACGAAAATAAGTATATGCTAATCCTTCGAGGTTTTCCTGTAGCTAAAGCAGAGGGCGAAAGCATGTACATTTCATGCATACGACTGATTGAGTTTCCACATTATTGAGAATTGCTTCATCTCATTGCCCCTTAGGTCATGTCAATATTGTCATTACTTCAGCTTCACGTATGCAGCAATTACATTTCCTTGAAAACTGTGAAACCGTACTATTTTATTGCATGGATGGAATGAAATAGGAAAGTGAGACGGGATGCGATGGAACGAGTAGATGGCACAGGAGATGGGATGGAATCATATGGTTTTGTACCCAACAACAAAAACAGAATGATGATTTAAGACGTTAGAAAATGCATGAATTATTGGAAAATTCAAATCAAAGCAACCTATAAATTGAGATCTTTTATGAGATCAACATTATTTGTATCCTATACTTTTGCATATATTTTCCGGTTTACTATTTATCGTTTGTTCAATAAACCAAAATTAAGTTTCATCTAGTTTCATCTTCCAAAATTTAACTTTCAACCCAATTTTCAGAACTTCAAAGGCTATTTGCAGAAACGTCAAGAGATAGATTTTATACAAATATCTTAAACCTAAGGAACTGCAATAAATATCAAGGTTTCGATATTGTATTGACTAGTTTGGCATGTGGATTTTCTTGAAAATATGCGTATGCTAAACTTCAAAGGCGCGCGCGCGCGCACACACACAAACACACACACACACACACACACACACACACACACACACACACACACACTCACACTTCTCTTGAAATTTCATAAAAAATCTGGATGGAATACAATACTCCCCTGCTACCGTAAGTATGAAGGAAAGAAAGGAAAAAGAAAGAAAAAAGGTACGTTATAACTTTTTGTGATTACACAGTTGCCTAAGTCAAGAGGTGCAATACCATAATTTAAAAAGTTAGGTACGCATGGCTCCCCAGCCTGGTTATTGGACCGGGGGAGTGGGAAAAGCAATCTCGCAAACAGATTTTCACCTCTTAGCTACGCTAACAAGGGTAAAAACTTAGGACTGTGAGCTATCGATCCAAAAAATCTGCCTTAAACGTAATTACGATGAAATGAGCCCAAGGGGTATTGTGCTGACATGTATTTTATGAGCAGACATAGGAATTCTCAAGTATGTGGTTTGCTCTAAGTTAGCTACGCTCAAACCATCACCAGTAGGTATATAAAATGTACACAGCAGCGGCCATAAGCCACTGACTGCAGGTTAAACAAGGTCTAGTGATCTGCTCACTCAAGTTGATTGAACAGGGATGAGCGCTAATTTATTATCTGCGTAAATCCTCTAATAGTTCAACTTAATTTAGTTTCATGCCTGTTTCCTACTGATTGTTAAGCTTATGTCCTCCCTCTCATATGTGAAGTTAAAATTCTTCCAGACTTATCTCAAAAACTTCACAAGATCCTACACAGTTCTGTGACACTCTGCAGTAGCTATTCCAGACCTTCTGAAAAAACATCTATAACTAATTAAATCATGTTATGGAAATAACAGCCATTCTACTATTCCACATAACTCTGTCCTATTTTGTATAGAGAGTTCAAAGCTTTTTGACATATTGTTTGATTTGTGCGAGAATAAAAACAAATAATAGGAATAAATGGATTACTTTTCATATTAGTTAAGAAGGTACCACAATTCAAAAAATCTGATGTGTTGCACTCACATGACTTTCTCTACTATTGTACATACCATTCTTACAAACTTTTATTCCTACGAATATATCTTCTTCTTGTTAGTAAAGATAAACATTCGTACAAATTATCTTATTGCTTATTTCCTTGTAGGTGCAAGGGGAATATTAGAATACATTAGGCCTTGTGCGATAGTCCAATCTTTTGAAGTTTTGAGATTCCGTTCTCTTTGCGCACTTAACATATAAAAAAATGAACAACGATGTTTCATTTCACGAAAGCTTTAAGCTTGCCGAAAGTCACACACATAACAAGGAATATCTCCGAAATAGTTCACTCCACAAGAAAATTTATTGATACATGAATTGTATATTTTAGCAAGATCTACATTTTGTGTAGTATGATTTGGTGTATCTCTAACGGTTTACCAATTATGCAAAAGTCGTCCAGAGTAAATACGACTACAGGGGCTATGGCCAGAAAATTCAAGATATACATTTCATTTGTCATAAAAATATCTCAGACATATGACATTTTAATCAAAATCGTTAGAACCATTTTCAAGAAAATAAAAAATTTCCAAAAATGTTCCATCTAAAGGATAGTTTAGGGTGTGGCTATTTTCTTCAAAATATTCATGTCGCATCCTTGAGAGACATTAAACTTAAATACCAACCTTGGTTTTTAACCGACTTTTCGTTTTTGAGCTATGCTGTCCACAGACACACAGACACACACACAAACACACACAGACCTTTTTGTAAAAATGCTTTTTTTGGATTCAGGGTGTCTCAAAACATATATTTCAGGTGAAATCTCGACATCGAATTTTTGGGTGGAATACAGTACTTCCCCTACTTACCAGTAGAGAAAGTAAAAATACCACATTCGGAAATAGCTTTTGCACTTTCCTTTGATGCAGTTACGCAAATCAGAAACGAAGCATCTTCTCATTCTGTCCAGAAATGGATTGTCTCAAGTGATATATTTTGCTATATTCAGAGCCGAATTTATGAATAGTAACTAGGCATAAATATGCATTTTTCCTTAATTTATCACAATATCACAAGACGTCATATTGAGTGATATTTATCCGAACTATGTCATAAATACAATGTGAATTTAAAATTGTATCGAAAATATTTAGCCTGGGAATGTTAAATTCTATTAAAAAAAAAAAAAAAAAAAAAAAAAAAAAAAAAAAAAAAAAAAAACCCTCTCGTAAACGCATCAGGATTGGTGAGTTTAACGTGCTTATTACTGCGAACTGAAGAAAACAAAATCCAGGAATTACCCCATACTAGCACACCAACTGAGTTCATAGAAAGCAATGTGTAAAAAATGTAATCTGCAGACCAATGACAGTGTTTTTATCACATTAATTACTTACTGCATCATAGTCGTGTGTTTGCAAATCGCAAAAACTAACTTTATTTTCTCTGGAAGCTGTTGTAACTGTTTTCTCTTTGTTTTCTAGCATCTATAGCACTTTTAAATTGGATGTCGGAAATTGGGCTGAATTTCTGTTGATAATCTGTATAACATTTACTATTCTGGGATCATTTTAGTCATTATGTTTTACATTGTTTTTAAGGTTTACTCTTTGTATTCTTCTCCATTATTTCTTCTCGTGTTCATTACCCAATCTTTTAGAATAGAAATAATATCTTCAATTGAAGTATCTGGTAGGAGTTAGTATCCTCTATTCATTAAAGAAATCATTGAATTGACACCGCATGGTACTACTTGGTATAGAATTTTAATTTATTGTTTCCATTTCAGAATTTGATGTAGGTATAACCAAAAGCGTTTGAATTCTCCTCCATTGTGAGGTTTGATTGTTAATAAATTGTAATATGCAATAAATTGTTTTGCAGCGATTTATGGAAATACAGTTGGTGACACCGACTAAAAAAAAGAAATTGTGGAAAACAAAAGAGTGACGAGGAAGTAAATCGTATATGATAAATTAACAATGATATGTACGACATAGTCAAAGCCATATACTTCACCGCAAGTGAATCCTTGCAAAAGCTGACAGAAGGAATCTTAGTACACTTCTGGGCCCAAAAAATATTTCAGCCGAGCAATTTTTTTGATCTATGCTAGATTACTATCTCCATTGACATTCCTGTGAAGCAAGGAAAGGATTTGAAAAACTTTTAAGAAAGGATTCCCAGCAACGACCCAATCTGAATATGGGCTTTTGTGGTTTCCCGGGTCGTATACGAATGCTGAAATTCTTTTAGTCATCACTTTCTTCAGTTTCAGGATTGAAGGACCAGGGCACATTTTTCGGAGTATTGTTTGGTGAATGGGCATTTTGTGAGGTTTCTCCCCACTCTAAGGATCCATTGAAGGCTTCCCTTAAAAGAAAACTCGTAGATTTGAGACTAGGTGGGTACGTGCAATGTGGAAAAGTTAGCCACCCCGATCACATGGTCTCCCGGACGCCCTTGGTGTCTCTCATTCCTTTATTCAAGATGGCACAAGCACAAAGGGCCACATTGGCCTGCGTATGGGACCAATCTGTGATCTGTACCTCTTGTGTGCGATATATGTCTACTAAATAATTAACTAACCTTCAGGTTAAGTTACATAACAAATATGTGACTCTTTACATTATCGCCAGGTAGAATGAGCTGTAAGATAACAGTATTTTAATACGAAATTCTACCGATAAATGCTTTGAAGTTTCGAATATCTCCTTTCGGAACAGTAAATGAAGAAATGTTAAAACAGAATAATGAAATTAAGTTTTGCAAAGTGTATCAAAGAACCAAATACTAGAGATAAAGCGCCTGTAACTATTTATTCTTGGTATGTTACCCCTCAGCAAATCTGAATCTATTTCCATGTTTTGCTTTCACAACTATTAAATCAAAAGAGCATAAAAACGGAAAGGAAGCAGCACGTCAACGCAGTGTTTGCTAGGTTTTCGTCACTGCATTCTGGATTACGCAGCGTAATAATGCGATTACAGCGCTCGTGCGGACAAGCGAGAAGCTCATGATAATCCTCTGCAAGAACCATCCCGTTTCCATGATGTCAGCTTCATGCACCACGCTTGAAGAGCAATTGTCAGATGGCTTTATGCATAAAACGAAAAAGAAGGAATAAAAATTCGTAGAGGCAACATAGAAATAAACAGGAAACAACTCACTCACGCGCGCCCACCTTTCACTAAACTAAAAAGTAAGTACATTTGTAGTTTAAAAAAAGTCTGATGTTACATTCATATGACTATCTTCTATCCCAGCGCTTCTCAACTGGTGGGTCGTAACCCTCTAGGTTGTTTATTTTCTGTAAACCAAATAAATATAACAATTTATTAAGTCATAAACAAACAATACACAAAAGTATATAAGGTGCATTTTATACTGCCTTCTAACAATTATTAAAGTTGTGACTTTTACACTCTTTTCATAGAATTAAACAGTTTTGTAACGTCTGGTTCAAAAGTGTTGAAACACACAATAAGTGCACATGAAATTTCCAAAGCCATGAGGCGTTTGGTAAAGAATGTGAAACTACCCAGCTGTTTACGAGAGCTTATCGCACAAACATCGCGAGACACGGTATGTACACTCTCTTCAGATGCAATCATATATTCAGGACAGCAAGGTCTCATATATCGGCAGACGCGAGAGATCATCTATTTGTGTTTTATCACTGACTATACACCAAGTTACTATTATTTCGCTGTTTTAATAAACAAGATAAGAAGCGATCGTAGCGCTCGAAAGCAAAGGTCGATACGCCTCAACGCTTTACCAAGTAGTTTTATATTTGTTATGTAACAGTGTAATGTCCGATTCAAGTCTTGAGACACACATAACAGCATCATTTTCAAGAGACAATGTTTTCTTAATGTTCAGTATTGTTTTCCTGCCATGTAACACGCTGATCCCGTACACAGCTAAACTATACTCTTGTTTACCACAATTAAATACTAATAAACAGAGAGCAACGATTAATTCTAGTCTACTGTGCTTTTCAAATCGAAAGAGTTCTGATCTGCAGCCAATGAGATACATTTAGGTGCACAGGGTTAAAAGCTCATTGCACCCATTCTTTCCATATTTCTTGGCGCGCGTCAAGTCCCACTTAAGGGGAAAGCAATATGACAACACAGCAGGACTTCGATTGGTTGTCGGCCTGGAAGCGCTCAAGGACAAATTCCTTCCCATTTGAAAAGCACAGTAGTTGTCCTCAATATTTAAACAAACCTGCCAACAAGTTTACAACTGTTTATATTTTCATGTTCACCACAATCAGTACAGTCAACAAAATTTATACGGCAGAGCTTTATAACTTCCTTCGCTTCTTTGGAGGCTGAGAAGGAAAAACAGAATCAAAACCATTAGATTGTGTATTGTGTGTGTGTGGGAGGGGGGGGGGTGCGTCTGTGTGCGTGTTTGTCAAAATATTTTGGATAGTATAAGTTGTTCATACACTGACAACTGATGCAGGAAACAAATGCAAGCTTGAAACATTCGACGAGTAGGGGTTCGCTATGCTTTTGCCTGTTTCCCCGCGATACTACAACAGATGTTTACTTGTATCTTGCTGTAGGGAATCTGGGAATTTTCTAGTGACTTTGAGTGACACAGCGAAGGTAAACCAGGTCATACTGTCGCAGGCCTGAGCTACGGTGTCACCATGCACGTGCACACCAACATTAAAGCTGTCATTTTACCACAAGACAAGCCCGGCCAGGAAAGTATTCATTCTCGTTTAATTAATCATTAGAGACAGACAGCGCTTTTTAAATTGAATTGTTCCCCCATTGTAGGGAGGAGCGAGAGAGGGAAAGAGGAAAAGTTACAATTATATACGCTCTTCATTTCCATCTAACAAATTGCCGCCACCATTTGGATTTATGATAGCAGGACAAGGAAAAAAAAGGGACTGCCTCAGAGCTATATTCCTCTATTCATAACATTCATCACGTTAATTACTTGACGCTCATATTCCATATGTTTTTTGTTGGGAATACATTCACACTCTTGGCCTTTGATGTAACCAAGATATAACTGTTCGTTCCTAGAAGCCATTCGTTGGTTTGCTTGTGCCAGTGGATGCGTTTAAAATTGATGCTATGGCTACAAGGGAAAGTTTGTAGCAGAAAGAGAGAGATTTAACGAAAATTATGTCTTAAAATTGTAATTTCACATAATAATTAACGTCAGTGTTTGAAACTTTGTGCATGGATATTAAAACCGGGTTGGAATGTGTTCAACTTTATTATCGCTTTATTGCTAAGGATATTACGGGTCCATAAAGGAGGAGGTACTTTTCAAATCGTATCAAGTACATATTTTTAAGAAATTGAGCTATGTGAATTTGTAATACGCTCTATCCAATGGTAAATTCATTTTGCATTCAACCGTATTAGTTTCCAAGCAAAAGAGGCTTGAATTACGAGGTTCATTTCAAGTCATATTTTGTCCACCATTTGGTCTACGTCAAACTACATTAAGTCTTTCCTCTTCCAAACAATCACATTATAAATAGACTGCCAAGAATGAGATCCAAAACATTCAGCGCAGACAAGTTTACGCACAGAAATTGCCCATCTGATAAAGTCGGGGATAGTTAAGACTTTAAAGGAACTGAATTCAGTAATTTTACATTTTACTAATGAGTTTAGTAAACAAATACTGCATTAATGCATTCCTTAATAGCCTTTTCAATATAATTAACCATTAAAGCTTCTAAGAAATCATTAACTAGTATATTTTGTTTTCTTTGTGTAAGGAAATGACTGTCATAACTTTTAAGCATATTTAAACGTCAGAGTTAATTTTTCATCAAACCATATTATGTCCACATTGTTTTCATAAGTATCTACAGAGGTATTTTTTAGAGGTGGCGTGTGACGTAATGTTGCGCAGTAGTTCATGGTCTAGTCCACTTGTCTATTGCAAGATAAAAGGGGTGTCTGGTTAGTATCTCTTCGAGTTCTAACCCACTAGCCAGCAGGCTGCTGGTGGAAACTTACCCCCACCATCGCTTTGCGTGATGTCACTCGCGCACATCCGACCAAGGTCACGCGCCACCTCTAAAAAATACCTCTGTACTACCCTGTTTTGGAACTGATTTCAGTGAAAATACATCCTTAGCCTTGGAATCCATACACTGGTTTTTACTTTTAAAACTTCAATTTATCTCCAAGAGTTCCGGAGTTATTATCTTCCCTCCTGAAGTATTTGCTCTAATGAACATAATACAAGTTTTATATTTGTAATCAAACGAGTCGGACGATTCAAATACCTTGGATCTATTACACTAGCTAACAGTGAATATGTAACTGGGATGAAATACATATTTGTTAACTATACCGACCATGCTGATAACGAAAACGACAGTAAAAAACCCGAATTAGCCCCATTTCCAAGCTAAGAAAGTGCAATTAATTATATTTTATTAGCATTCACTGTCTATTACTTCCCATACAGACTTCGAAGTTCCCCTTATTATAGACAGAGTGATAAAGTTTCAGGCAACAATAGCGGTGTGCATTTTGTTTTTATTTTTAGCCCGGGCTCGTAGCAACAAGGTGAAGGAGAAGAGGAAGGGAGAAGCGGAGCGTAGTTTCAGTCTGTGTTCTGATCGTGTGCTGGAAGAACAACAACAACAAAAAAAAAAAAAAAAATTGGCCTGAGCGTCAATCACTTGAACCAGGATCTCACAATGTTATGCACCAAGCACTTGTCAAATCCAAGAACATAATTCACTCTGCTCTTCACATAAAATTGGGCCTAATGAAAAACTTTGTTAAGGTCATGGACAGTACTGAGGAAGCATTTCTCTATTTGCACGAGAAATTTCCACGTCTTAGTGAGGTGAAAATAAAAGAGGGGATTTTCGTCGGTACACAAACTGTAAAAAGTTGAGCAAAAGGCGATGAAAAGTTAGCTTAGGATGCCTTTGTTCAAATGTCAACAAACCTTTTTTGTTTTTCTTTTTGTATAGTGTTTCCCCGGTGTTTTTATTTATTTTGTTTATTTTGGGTTCTTTATAATATCCAACGTAAGTCTAAAAGTTGTGATAAAATCGTCAAACCACGGAAAACAGTAAACATGAACAAAGTGAATAAGGGAGGGACGGCAAAGCGAGTCAGAGAAAAGTAAGCAAAGAGCGAGTGAATGTTTGCACCGAGGTCAACTTTTCATAGTCACATTTTGCACCTTGCACCCGTCTATGCATCCTGAGTGGCCCTGTTAGGATATACCTGGCTTACGAGTAAGTATGAAATTTCCTCATCAGCTAATATTGTTAATAGACACATAGATATATCTTTCAAAGTTTGTATTTTTCACACATTTGAATAATCATTAATATGTGTACTTCTGTTGTTATTCTAACTTTGGGTGCTATGTAGTATTTTATCTAAGAGAAACGTCAGAGAATATAAATAGCAGCACTCTACGACATGATTGTGAATCATACAGTAAATATTGATTAAATTATAGCATCATTTGTCCATTTCCTTCTAAAGAAGAAGCAGAAGGAGCAGAAGGAGCAGAAGAAGAATAAGAAGAAGGTAGTGGCCCGAAACACTGCCAAACTAAATTCCGGCAGCAGGAAACATTTCAATTACTGAAAATGCGAAACGCTGTTCCAGCAGGTAATAGAGTTATCCTCCATCTCCCTTGTTTTCTTCATATTTCCACTTTTCTCTTCTTTTTCTTACCTTCCAGTTTCATTTGACGCCACCTTCTCCTCCCCAATGCATTCTGCTCTGGTTTCAATTTTCTGCTCCTGTAATACCAGCTGTATATTTTGGATATTTGCTTTGCATTTAAACTAAATTAGCAACAACTTTTGTGTATGTTCCTCCGTACACAAATGGCATTCCGCAATTTCCTGCGTTGCATTTCTAGGCTGTTTTCCAGGTCCTCTTAACTGTAAGGATATTACATACAACTTTATCCTGATATTTCTCATTAGACATTAGTGTTCGTGTTAATTTCACTATTTCGATCTTAGTTATGTGCAAACAAGCCTTGGCTTACCAGGAATATTTAGCATAGCAAAATTATAAAGGATACAAATAAAATACCTGTAGAACTGAACTGTTTTATTTTTAGTTTAGCGTACGTAAATAGGCATTTATCTTTTCATGGTCATTCTTGACAAAGGTCGAAAATATTCCACACATTTTGTATTTTATTATAAGAAAAAGATCAGAAACTTAAATTTAAACACTTATGCGTCCTTGGTTTAAAAATAGGCACGTATCAATAAGCTTTCTGATGCATCAAGGGGGAAAAAAGATATATACTTAACTAAAAGATTTCGTGAGAGATAAATAGATGGTAAATTCAAAAGTGCACGAACTTTACCAGCTCAGAAGCTTTTTCCTAAGGATCGTAGTATATAGCAAAATCTCAGTTATACCAAAACGATTTGTGTTTTTCGCTTACTTCTGAAGTGCAGAATGTCTTTTTGCAACCATAATTCAGAGTCTGCTGAAATTACTTAGCAGAGACTAGCGTTAAAAAACATTTTCAGAAAGAGCAATTTTTTCACTATTATGGCTAAAACTTAATGCATCACACAGCGCAGGGTTCAAAAAATTGAAGTTAATTATGTTAATATATTTAGTTATTGTGACGTCAGGCTCATCAAAGGATGGGCGGGGCCAAGCTTCTTCGCATCATATGCCAAGGGGACAAAAACGTTCAAGGTAGGCTGTATCACGCGACTGCTGCGTAAACGCAACAATAGAAGTGGCAGAAACAAAAGGGGTTTCGAGATCCTTCGTAAGAATTCTAGCTGCGTCATTGCAGGTGCGTGTGTGTGTACAAATGAAGAACGGTCCTCGTGACGTTATGCGTACTATGTAAGCAGGCCATGAAACAGCAGTGAGTGGAATTTACAATTACAGCTTTATGTAAATGTGTGGTACTTCGCGGGCGTCGCAAGATGATTCTAACGCGCACCGAGTGATTGCAATTAATTTATTTCTTACTTATATTAAGGAACATTGATAACTCAATACTTTTTGAGCGCAAATCAAATGTTATGTTCAACTATAGTCAGTGTATGAGAAACAGAGAAAGTGAGGAAAGACACATGAAAGGACTGGGCAAGGTTACGGAGTAGATAGTACGAAAGACTGTAGACTGTGTTAGCAATGAGGAGAAAACTGTATTTGTGGTAAACATTTAAAAGACTATAATGTAATAGAGAAGTAGCCGGACTGGGTTTTGTCATTATTTAGGTTTGTTTTATGTTTACTGGTTTCACTGAACTTCCCTCCTTTACGTAGTTTCTTCTTGTTTCTTCTTCTCTTTATAACCTTATGGTGACCTTCATTTTGTTCCACATTAATCTCATTGTGCACTGTTGTTGCATTTGTTTTGTAATCATGTCCATTTCTGTATTTGTTTCTTATATTACTCATTGTAAAAGGTACAAACGTGTACAAACACCCAGAACACACCCAAGACTAAGAGGTGTGTACAAATTCAAACTGATTCAACGCTTTTTGTTCCTTTCCTTTTTTATTATATTTTCTTTTCTTTTTAAAAAAGACGCTCTTTAGGAACTACCCTATAATCGCTCTGAATTTTTTTATTAAATACCATATGTTCAAGATTTCTCCTGACAAATGAAATGTAAATTGTTTGGGAATAGCCACAAAATTCCGCTTATTCTGAATGACTTTTCCATAAATTATAAACCATAAGGGATGGTTAAAATCTTGCTATACCAAAAATATAGATCTCGTCAAATCGCACAATTTATGTCTTATACATCTTCTGTGGATTGCCATTTTAGAGGTATTCATTCCTATAGGTTTGCATTTTAAGGTATTTATATTTTTCTCAAATAGGAAGCCATTATTCCCTTCTCCTCCCCCTCCCCTTTCTCTCTCTCTCTCTCTCTCTCTCTCTCTCTCTCTCTCTCTCTCTCTCTCTCTCTCTCTCTCTCCCAGTCATCCAAAGAGAACGAAATTTCCAAGAAATGAGATAGTGACCAGCTCTTAAAACATTTGACTATCACTTAAAGCCTACTGGTATTCCCACACTCCCCTTGTACCTTCAACGAAATCTGCAATAAGACAATTTCTGGAGACTTTATCTTCATAAAGATAGAGAATTAAGTATTTGTACCAACATTTTTACAAAAGTAGAAAAAATAAAATGAGTGAAATACGTCAGACCTTTATTATTACTTAAAATGTATAAAACTTCTTTAACGGTTTTCTAAAGCGATAATAACAACTCAAAGCTTTCCATCTAAAAGGTTATATGGAGTAAGCTTAATTTTTTGAAAGCCTTACAAAGTGAATGCTTGAATTATGAAACTGACTTTTGAAATTAAATGTTCATTCGTCGGATATCGTTGGTACAGGCCCGCGTTTCTAATTATTTCTCTCATGCTCATTATATGAACCTAAATGTAAACTTTTCATATTTTTCATCACTGTTAATTATGTGAGTTTTTGAAGGTCAGGAATTTTTTGTTACCACTTGAACAACATTTTCTTGGTGCATTAGCTTTAAAAGAAAATAGTAATATATAGGAGATATGTGGCAACCGGGCCTAAGGCATTCTTAACTTTACCTGTTTCAGGTAATATAACGAATGACTGCAAGCTTGGCTCATTAGTTACTTCTCATTAGCTTCAAATGTCAAATATGACACATCAGCTGCAAGGAAAGGTAAATAAAATAACACAGGAATGCACTGAGAAGCCATAATAATTCTCCTCTTTAGTTTTAAATGTCTTCAGTTCTTCTCGTAGTTAGTGTTGTAGCAGAAATCTCACAGATGCATCTTATTTAGGTAAGGTTAGGCTTATGTTATACATTTAAGGGCTATATCCGTTTCATTCTTCAGGTGTACTTCTAAGTTTCGTGGTCTGTGGTGGTGACGAACGGATGGCACGGATGTTTGCTCAAAAGAAAACCCTTTCACGGTGGACACCAGAGGGCTCTTTGGCCAACGAGTCATTCGACGCCTCTCTAGGCAGCTCCAGCAATGGGATGTCTCTTCGAGTCCCGAACTACTAAAAAGTGCACTCGTCCAGTGTGAAACCACAGGCACAATTGAGAGATAATCATAATCTTCTGGAAGTCTTCCATCTTTCCATCTCTTGAACATTCTGGAAGACTGAAAGATTCCAGCTGCAACATAAGTGAGCAATCTCGGGAGTGAACCACTTAAGAGATGTGGTTAGTGCGTTTTTTATTTTATCTACTACATATAGTAAGGAGAGGAAGTATTGTATTGCACCCAAAATTTCGATGTCGACATATCACTGGAAATTGTCTTGAGGTCCCCTGAATCAAACAAGGCATTTTTAGGAAAATGTCCATGTATGGGAGCGCGCGCACATGTGTGTGTATGTGTGTGTGTGTATGTGTGTGTGTGTGTGTGTGTGTGTGTGTGTGTGTGTGTGTGTGTGTGTGTGTGTGTGTGTGGATGTCTGTGGACAGCATAACTCAAAAGCGAATGGTCGGCCAGAAACCTTAGTTGGTATTTAAGTTTAACATATTTTAGGGATGCGACACGAAGATTCTGAAGAAAGTCCTCCACCTTAAACTACCCTTTCCATGGAAAATCTTTCAAAAAAGTTAACTTTGTCGAAAATGTCTAACGATTTTGATTAAAATGCCACATGTTTATGACTAGAGAAGAAGCAATTCCTTGAATGGACGCGAGGTTGGCTACGCATAAACCATACACTGTAGCTGACTGAACTTTGCACCCGGTCAGAGGTCAACAAGAGCAGGTTCCAGGTGCACAAAAGAGAACCCCCTCCCAATTACGTAATGTTTACATAATGCGCGGTGACTTTACACTGATATCTTGGTTACGAAAGGATTGTTTCACCCTTATTTATGACAAATGAAATGTATATTTTGAATTCCCTAGTTATAGCCCATGTAGGTCTGTTTACTCTGGGTGACTTTTGTATGACTGCTAAACAGTAAGAAATAGTCCAAATCTTACTGTACAAAAATGTAGATCTTGCTAAAGCACACAATATATGCCCAAATAAAGTTTTTGTAGAGTGAACGATTTCGAGACATTTCTTGTCACTTGTGTGAGTTTTGGAATACTTAAACTTTCGTCCAATGGAAGACCGTTGTTCATTTGTTATATCTCATCCGTGCAAAGAGAACGGAATCTCAAAGTTTCAGAAGATTTGACTATCGCTCAAAGCCTACTATATTCCTACATTCCCCTTGCAGCTACAGGGGAATAAGCAATATAATAATCATTTCTGCAAATGTTTACCTCAACTAACACGAAGAAGATTTAGTAGTGAAAGTTTGTATGAATTGTTTGTACAAGGGCAGAGTAGGAAAAGTCGTGTGAATGCAATACATCTGATTTAGATGCGGTATCAAGTGCGCTTATAAAGGTAAGATTGTGATGACAATGAAAGCTGCTTCCGCGAGAGATTAGAGACATATTGTATTTAATTCCTCAGGCAGTGAGTCATCCGAAGAAGAGGCTGTTTCCCCGTGTTTCATCACACCAGTGAATTGACACTGATCGAGGTCACAATATATATGCTCTAGTCGCGCAACAAAACTCCATGAAAATCCGTCAATACTGAACACTGTTAACAGTCTGATCAAACAGAATGGCTCCACTGCTCTCTGTGTGAATATTGTGCAACAAACCCCGACTTAACTGAGTGCATAGGCGCTTTATGAATGTGGATTTTGTAGGCCCAATAGCGTGGACTCTGTGAATTCACATATCAGCGTCAATGGAACCATGCTTCATTTGTAAACCATGCGTTGGGCAATATGCCAGGCTGAGCAAAATGAACACCTGAAGCCAACGGCAACATTTCACACGCTTATCCATCTCTGGTTCCTAAACTGATGGATAAGAGTAATTCTAGAAGGTTCTAGATGTAGCTCTTTGACACATTGAATAGGTATACGTGGTCTCCTACGACAAAACGTCCTAATGACTTAAGCGATGACCGCCCAGTCGTTCCCAGAAGATTACAGCACCTATAGGTAGTCTACTCGTATAAAGGTATGGGCGAGCTTCGCTTTATATTCAGTGGAAGGAGAATTGTGACGTAATGGAATACTTACGTAACGCGGATTCTTAGTTTTGAAGAGTCCAAAATGCCCATTTATTTTAATACAAATATAAATGAGAAATCAAAATTAAGTGTTTTATTCATCATTCACACAAAAAGGTTTGAAACTCAAAAATTGCATACTCCTTACCGAACTTGAAGGAATAAATCCAATATCGACTTGCAGGAAACAGAGAAATAATAATCAGTACTT
Organism: Tenodera sinensis; assembly: GCA_030765045.1. NCBI lineage: Eukaryota > Metazoa > Arthropoda > Insecta > Mantodea > Mantidae > Tenodera > Tenodera sinensis. Next base: position 179,548,554 of record CM060963.1, on the reverse strand, counting down.
ACAGCACTTCGATAACTTACAGATGGTATATTCAGCTTCTTTGTATGCTACAATATATCTTACGCTACGGCTCTACCCAAGGTTGTGGGAGACCGGCGCCGGGCAGTCGGAACGGTAAACTGAAAAGCATCACGCTTGCCAAGCGAAAACAGCGGAAGTTCTATCGGCAGATACTCAGATTCTTGTAGGAGTTCCTCTATCTCGAACGTTATGGTACTCAGTGGCTATATAGGCGAGTGCTCTCGGAAGCTGATTCAAATAGCGAGTGAGTCAGTGATTGAGTGAATGAATCAGTTTGCACGATGAATGTCCAAGTTCTGATGTAAGTTGTGACCTGCAGTGAGTGCTTTTACTGCAAATAATAAAGTAACGTCTTGTGTTCGACTTCCCAACGAGTGAACCGTCCGGAAGAAGAGGCCACTCTGCTACGCGTTTCATTACATGAGAAGAAAAGCAAAATAAGTGATAATAATTGGAACTATTCACATGAGTGAAGTGAAGGTTGAGCTAAGTGAAGTGTCAGTGAAACTTTAACTAGGCTTAAATAAAAATTTGCAAAACTTAAAACAATGGTTAATTACGGAGGGGAAATTCTCTTGATAATTTGTATGTCGCATCTTTGCAAGTTACTTCCCCCGCAAAACTGTAGCCAGACGTACGAAAAGTTCACATAGTTTATTTCAGAATTTACGTCACAAAATGTGGGATAGAAATTCTGATATCAGCCATAGTTTATTTTAAAAAAAATTAACGCTACCATATGCAGGTTTTATGATTGTTCAGGTATTTCTTCAAAAGAAAAATTATAACTCTATGGAAATTACCATCGAAAGGATTAAAGAATGCAATTTATACAATCTGACATCTCTAGTTCACTTTATGTCGAAGCACATATTTTTTGACTATAGCTAATAAGATTGATATAATTCAATTAACATTTCAAGAATGCAATTGCATATTGAAATGAAATTTTGTATGTACAATCTTTGTTTGCTGTGCAGGGACGCCGGTACCACAATTAATAAAATCTTTGCTCTAAAACTTAAGAAACTTTCATTGAAAAATTCTCAACAGCGTCTCCTCTCGCACTTAAAAACTACTAGAATAAATCCAATGCACAATAATTATATTGGGAGGCCAGAAGGCCAATGGAAGTATTTCCAGGTGTATAGAGCATCAGAAATCACTTTATGCACTTTGGTATCAAGTATGGTATTTATCCTATTTTTGCTTTTGCCTGATGCTGTACACACGCTCAAGCCCTCACCCACACGCACACGCACATACACACCACACACGCTCCCACACGCACTCACCCACCCACGCACCCACCCACACTCACAGTTCGCACACACAGACAAATTCAGAGAGATAGACGCACTCACGGACCCTATTTCTAAAAAAATTAGTTCACAAGCTCTGATATCCTACATTTTCGGGAAAATCTTGACAGGACATATTAGGGTGGAATAAAATTGTTCCTCTTACATACTCTAAGTATAGTCCATTTTAAAATTACGCTGTCATCGCAATGCAATTCGAACACCGCACCCTTCCTACCGTCACACACTTAATTACCTGAAGTGGAGTGTGACAGCTTCTATCCAGTAGGAATCGACTCATATCTAACTTCAGCCAATCTTTACTATGTGGAGTAAATCAGGTGCCAGGAGTTGGTTCCTCTTTACTTCTTCGAACACCTAATGTCCATTATTACAAGTCTAATTTTAAGAAAGTAAGGAACTAATAGCAGTATGGAACACACGTTTCTATGACTGCATATTAATCAAAATAAAACGAGGCTGGATCCGCAGCTCAGCTGGTAGAGAACCACCCTGCTGTGGTCCCGGGTTACGTTCCTGGCTGGGAAGTGGGAATTTTTCTTTAGCTAAGATTATTCCCTATCTGTTCTAGAGTCTGGAAGTATGAATGAGAGACAGAAAGAGAGTATCTGTTTTTGTGTGTGTGTGTGTGTGTGTGTGTGTGTGTGTGTGTGTGTGTGTGTGTGTGTGTGTGTTTATGAATTTAACGTGCAAAACCCCCAAAGAACCAAACCTACTGTATACCGGATGGAAGGGAAATCATTGCATTAATTTAAACCAGTGATAGTTCTTGGTATTTTTAACACATTTTGTATCCTACGTTTTTTGTATCCTACGTTTTTGTCTCTGACCATTTCCTACAGAGATATTTTAGTTTTGTTGAAAACAAGCTGACAACATTGCAGATTTTGTGGGTGTCACTTTCACTAGGTCAGTACCTAAACACATACGCATCAATATGCTATCATACGTCTCGTAAACGTAAATAAATAACATGTCGTCTCCTTCCACGTTTACTGTGCAAGTGTAGGCCAATCAGAATCGTTAGCTCCCAGAACATTACACAGACTCTGCAAGGGATCGACCTGTTTATATCCACAAACCGGTTCAGATCCGTGACCAGCCTCAACGCAACGTTGTCGAGTTACTTCAGTCTGAAAGAGCAGCTCGGAGTTCTCCTTCGCGTCTCTTACAGTGATTAATCATTTCGTAACCCTGTGTGATGTCCCATAATTACTAAGTTACTCTACGCATCATACAAGTAACAAACTGTTATCTTCGTACATTTTTGTGGAATTACTCATCCAATTTGGAACAAAAACGATTTATTTTTTCGAAATTAGCTGATCGAAGCACAAAATGCCATTAGACTTATTTTGTTTCCACTCTGTATACCCAAGGAACGGTGAACATCAATATAATAAACTACCCTAGCAACGTGACGCTTGAACGTAATAGTGACATTTCATACGAAGTGGAGTAAACATAAAGTTCTGGCACTACCGGTGCAACCTATGCCGCATGGGCAGAGTGCAGTACATAATAGGGGTGGCATGTGGTCAGTGCTCGCTACCTCCTGCCACCAGGCGGTTTCCGCAACAAGGCCGCAAGTATTTCTCAACAGAACCCGTATGCTCCACTTTGTAAAGAATACCCTGTAACACGCAGGCATAGGAATTGTTAAGCACTTCGCTTCGAGTTGTCTATACTTAAATTATTATGGGTATAAAGAATAAAGGCTAAAGTTCACCAATACAGAGGTAAAAATACCTACCGAGTGATTTATACATATTGAGTCAGGATAGTATCACTGAATCCAAATTTCGAGCTCTTTGCCGTTTTTAATTAAAAGATCAGTAGTGTCCCCCCATAATTCCACATTCCTGAACGATTTTCAGTATTCTTTTTTCCTTCTATTCTACGTTAAGTCGGGATATGAGGAATAACTCTTTAAGTTGGTAGGAGAATGGTACCACTCATATGGGTATTTTTGGGAGGAAGGGGATGAGAGATGAAGCAAATTTACCGTTTTATTATAATTGTACTAACTTAAACTGCACGTTACCATGTTTATTTATAAACACACCATTTCATTACAAAAGATGTCGCAGTAAATTGAAGCTCAATATATTCAGGACTTAACCCACGATTGCCGTACCTCATAACAATATCCATTCTTCGTGGTATTGAACTAATTAGATTCTTCACATGTCGCTGTGCATTTATACGTTTGTCTCAGGCGATTTCCACCATCTTCCATAGCTGGTCCAAGGATGCGACACGATGTTACGAAATGCCCCATTGCAGGCTATCTTTTAATGGAGCATTTTTCGAAAATGTTGATTTTCTCAAAAAAGAGAACTCTTTTGATTAAAGCACCATAACTTTTAAAATATGTTCATGAAAAATTAAATGTCAGATATCTTGAATTTTCTAGGAATAGCCTCTGAAGACCTCTTCATACTGGATAACTTTATGCATAGCTGGTAACACGTGAAAGATAGACCCCTTTTTCTTCTCTCTGGTACCCAAAATCGAATACCAGAATTGTGACTTCAAACCAATTAGAGATCGGGCTAAATTGTTATCTTATCCATTCCCTTACCATACTCATCTTGGCCACGACCTGTGTTCATGGGTCATTGCTTGGGTGTCGGACCTGAATATAAACAAATAGAAGATTGGCACACCAGGATTGGTGTGGAGCAAAAGTTGTGGAAAGGTTCCACCAGCATTAAATAAAGAAAAAAACTAAACAATACTAACAGCAGCAGCACTCTTGCGTGTATCGGACTGTACTTAGCTGTACCAATGATGCTATTTCCTTTCACACTGTAACAATACCATCTTCTTCCATTTCTTGAAGTCAGAGTATCTCCATGTTCCTCCTTTTCCCATTTCCTTTCTTTCCTTTTTTATTTTGAATAAACCCAAACAAATTAAAATTCCCCTCATCCAGCTGATAACTGAAGTCACCAGATTTAACTTAGGAAGCATGCTAATATTAGACGCCTGCTGAGCCAATCTGCAATTTTCATCCATGTACTTAACTATCCCAATGGGGATTCCATCACCTGCTGCGCTTTACGTTCGTCATTTCTTGCTCAATTCTTAGATAAAATTTCAAAATGCTTTACAGTCCTTTCATACAACTGTTTCATTTCTTAGCTAAGTCATCTGTATGATTTGCTTTCTGTGTGCACTTTTTTCCACATTTCAGTATTTTTGCCTTCTGTTATTTTGCTGCAGGTTTTGTTTCCTAATAACCACATTGCATTCCAGTTCTTGTGAACTTTAGAATTCTGCTTTACTGTAAATTAAACAGAGGCTTTAGAGTACTCTACTTTTTCACTTTGTTTTTCCTCCGACTTGTGAGTTTTAGTTCTTAGCTTTTCTACTGTCTTTTCTTGCTTTGCTTTTTAAGATTTTTCTTTCCTGCATTTCTCCCACAATTTTACCATTAACTGTATGTTTCTTACTGGATTTACTTTCTCTATTCATTCTTGTGTTACGTCATAAAACTTTCCAGGTCTCCTTAGTATTTCCGGGTGCAAAATTTAACTCGACAGCATTCCCTTTAACGATTGCCTCACCCTATCTTGCCTCGCATTTAAACTTTCCATTCTTTTGTTTCTTATTTTTCACTTTAATCACTTTCTTTCCTTCTTTTTCATTTCAGTTTCTGAAAGCATTAAATTAAGGAGTGTTTTGTGTTCCACCGCAGAACTATCTGTTAAATGCTGTTATCCAATGCACTGTCTCTTTTCTTCTTTTAGGGTTGGAACATTGAATACCGGACTATAATATTTCCCGAAGCCTGTTTTCTAACTGCAGTTCTGTATTTTTCGTGGATCACTAGATTTCAACCACCAATTATTATTACGTATGTGTTATCTTTACCTTATGTATGGTCATAGCTGTTTTATATTTCGTGAACAATGCTTTCACTAAAACTAGTCTCATGCAGTTCCAATATCCAGTCAATCATACAAAAATGTCCCACGAATACATCAGGTGCACCTTTGTTTCCATTCTTACAATCAACTAACTTAATAGCTGTGTAGCATACAGTTATATTCCCTAACTAATAATCACTAACACTCACTTGTTTTGTTCTCATTTATTATTTTCAGTCTTTGCACTATGCTGCTTGTGTAAACGTTATCCTCTATAACAAAATTCTAAATATTCCTTTCTTCTCTGATTACGTAAATTTTCATTCCTCAATATTGTGATACTGTCCAGTTGATCAATTTTCACTATCATTTCACTTTTCCTCGCGATATAGTGGCGTGGTGAAATACGTGCAAGCTTCGCTATGCTCAGTGGGGCGTCTAACACAAGACCCCTCTAATTTCTCAAAGTAGCAGCAATCACTGTAGGACAAAAACTCACTCATAGAAGAAATATCTTATGTTCCATAAAAATAAATTCAGTTGCGAACAGGCTCGCTGTAGGTCCGGGCGTTTCTAGAATATTAGCAGGAAGCGAACAGGAAATCTTCCAGAACAATCTGGTTATCTCTTGATAGCGTTTCTGTGGTTTATGTTGGATGTGAGTGCTACTCCGTTTGCTTATCTGTTCAACCGGCCAGTCCGTCAGTCGCCCTCATCACGAAAAGCTTAGGTATTCCAGTATTATAATCACAATCACGAGAATGACGTCAGAGTTAACCAAGGAAAGACTCGTAACTTTCTTTCAGCACTTCTTTGTTGTACAAAAAGGGACTTTTCAAGAAGACGCCGTTAACTACTCTCGATATACTTGCCAGTGGAACAGCCGAAAAAGCAACTACATATCTAAGTGAAAAATGACTGCATGTATAAAAATGTGGAAAAGTTTTGGCAACAAAATAATAGTAATAACAATAATAATAATCACAATGATATTGATAATAATGGTGATAATAATAATCATCATTATCATTACCACCATCCCACCAATCAGTCTACAAGCATCGAAACATAAAACAACTTGGGAAACACCAGAATAGAAAATTAACAGGGGTAAACACACTGCTGTCAAAACAGAAATGCACTGTACTCCAATAACCTATCAATAACCCACTAAGGCTAAAATACTGATTAGTGTTGTGGAAACATACACTGTAATACATCAAATATTAAGGGAATAATTTATTCTTTGAGATACTTTATATAACACTGGACATAATTCTTCAAAACGTGTGTTTACTGTAGATTTTAATGTAGACACATATTTACGAATCCATAAAACCTATGAAGGGCACAATCTATCCTAAGTTTTAATATTTAAAGCCTACAACTATTCATTGAAGTATATGGTAGCTTTTAAGATCTTTTCAGCGTAATTTAATTTTTATTGCAGTCGCATATATTTTAAAGTAAATGCAATCCACAAATTAGGTAGTAAAATCCTGAAGTTTTAAGATACGTTCTGAAATCCATTGTAAGAAAACATTAAATGTGTAATTGGATTAAAATGTTATCTTTCGGGTACACATTTGTAGCTTTAAAAGTGATATTTCATCGACAGAAGTGAACTTTAATCTATTCAAGTGCATATAAAGGATGACATCTTAAAATAAATTAATTATTTTGCTAAAAATACAGGTAATACAACACAGTCTACACCTACAGTCTACCATCCTCCAGGAGGAAGGGATGAAATGAAGGAACCAAGGAGGTTACACCTGTAGGCAGACGTCACAGTGACGTGCGAAAGTCCCTTAGAGACTGGACCTGCCTAGAGAGGGCGTTGATTGATGTAAGCATCCGTGCCATCTGTTCCCACCGCCAAATGCCATGAAACCTAAAAGTCTAATAAATGAGAAGGAAACGGAATGAAAGGAAAATTATGCAAAGAAAATCTTAACATAGATGGAAGCGCCACAGCATTCGCCTAGCGATCACGGTACACCACGAAAAACCGAAGTTAGATTGGGTGGTTGAGCTGGGAATTTCCCGAGCGGAGTGGAGCTATCCCGCTACTCTGAAAAAAAAAAATATTATGGGATATATATTCTCAGCTTCAATATGTGTTAGAATATTTTCCTCTCATCTGGCATTCTAAATCAAATGAAACAAACGAAGTTTGTGGTATGCGTCATCAATCAAGCAGAAGTTCATAAGTTTTTTATTTCCTTTTTGTACTTTTCTTATTTTAGCATCGTTCAGAAGTTGCGTGTTGCTAAATTGCATCTTCCGGTCTACTTTGATGGTCCGGAATGTAAGCCTGAGCAAATCAACTTCCTTTTGCCACAGCGCCAACTGGAACTGTTTCTCTCTCTCACCTGATATTTGCTTCTCTCATCCCAAATCCCTCTTTTGCCTTCCTTTTCTCTTCCTTTCCTCGGGAAGTAAAAAGTCCTCGGAAAGAAGGAATAAAAAGTGTCTGGAAACTGGCTGCTGCGGGGACAAACTAGAAGAAGCAAGAAGACTTTCGCAGAATTGGCGCCAGTAAACTTTCTGCCACTTAGTTTCGCGCTAGAAGGAGAGCAGATGAGGAAGGGGGGGAAAGGAGAGCTGCATCAGGACAAGCAGCAAAGTCACCACACAACTGTGTCAGGAAATTGGCAACCTTCATCTTCACCTGCTGATGGTAATGGCGGTAATAAAACTCCGTCTGTAAATTCTGGCAACATTTTTTATATGTAAGTTTTCCCTACCACTGCTAGCATATTTAGTAGCAAATATTTCTTTTTCTGTATAGTTTTTGTGGCAACAGTTTTATGGTATTATTTATTCTGTTCATCATTACCCAATAACGCAAAGTTTCTCTGATAAAAGTCCGATAGAGATGTCCTTATAACACATACTGCCAATGTGTTTACAAATGTAGTCCTTATAGCTGAATACAAAGTTAAATTTATGGTTTGATAGTAACTCACCACACCGAGCAAAATGGCTCAGAAGTCAAGTCTGTGGACGTATTTGAGAGATCGAGAGTTCGATCCCCGTCAACCGCGGCTTTCTCTTATCACTAGGTGAATGTAAAGTGGATTATTTAATTCAGGGATTCCTTTCTATCTCATCCTCATTTCGTTTTCTTTTGTCAGTTTTCCTATTTGGTTGTGGGAGTAGTGTCAGTGTATACGTAGACAGATGGTGCGGGTACTTGCGCTGTGTAACGCTTCTTCTCTAGCCCCACTTGTGCTGCCGCTGGTAGTTATCTGTGGAACTGTTAAGGACCGGCCTGTTTGTTTCCCTTCGCCTCATCTCTTCTCCATTAGGGAATGGTGGCAAAGGCTCGCATCAAACCTCCTACAATATGACCTTCAAAGGCTCCATATCTGTAGCACATGGCAGGCCTGCAGCATTACCTAGTCAGAGGCAGCTTAGTCTTTGAAAAGTGCCCAGAGTTAACTGCTGCACGTGTTAGTCAATATGCCACATAACGCTGTGGCATATGGCTCTAATTTCTCCTGTAAGCAAAGATAAGATATGTGTCTCTGGCAGCACAATAACAAAAACTGTTATACTGCCGAAGCAGTTGGTTTAACTTTATCAATCAGTGTGAATTATGTAAGCAGTTCTAATTCGGTGTTCCAGTACAGCAGTGCCTCGTTGTGTTACTGTTAACTTTATAGTGCTTTTTTTTTAATTGCCTAGTTAAGCATGGCAGAAAAGAAGACTAAGTGGTCTGTACGACATTTTAAATTTAGAATATAATGACTCGGTAATTAACATTTAAAGGAATGGTTGTTGAAGATGCCCGGAGAGCCTACTAGATCAGGGTCCAAATGTGGCCAATGCAAAGATGTTTTTGGTCTTACCTTGGTCAAATGCTGAGTTCGAAAGAGCACTTAGTGTGTTAAATAATATGAAAACTTCCCTCAGTAATGGTTGGACTTAAACGTACGAAAAAGTGCTGTGATAATTATGTCCTACCAGAAAATGTTTTGATGAAAATTGACACAATGACTGCGTACGCAGAAGTAGAACAACCCAACACTTCAAACTACAGCGGAAGCAGATAACGATGTGGTTGAATTATTTAATCAAAACTAGTGAATTTTTTTCCTCACTATTTCACGGAGTTTGGCTGATGTTTAAATGTTTGTTCGAGCGAAAACAAAGTCAAGGTAAACGGGTATCATGTTCAATAGAAGTTTAATGTAATTTTTATCTATGTATTATGCACTATAAGAATTACTCGTGACAGTTTCGCATAAGCACAATATCTTTAAAATATACCAAGTAAAGACGGGTTGTAGACTCAGTTGCCATGTTTCATCGAGTAGCACAATAGATTAAATGCTGTGGTTTTTAAATGAATGCATATACGTAACGTTTGATAGCATTCAAAGAAAAGTAAACAATAAATCCGCAAAGTGGTAGAAGTTAGGATGTCCATGTGCCCTTGTGTTCTTATGCAGCAGCCATCACGGTGCCGGGTGCACATAAATGGGCGTCCCGACACCCATCAATATTGTACAAAGTTACAAACATAGATACTAATTTTTTTATTTTAGTTTGGTGTTAAGGAAACATGCGTAGAAATATCTAGGAAGCTGCAACAACCAAGATTCCAACCCCAGCAGCCTTATTTGATAAATAGATAACCTACCCCTATAATTTAAGGGTAGCGTTACAGCTCAAAAAATATAGTGACAATAGGACAATTCCTATATGCTCTGTTATCAAATAAACAAAAATCACTAAACCTTTTGAAAGGGCATATTACTGTTTTAGCCGAAAAAAAGAAATACACTTTTATACTCTTCTTAGGATTACGAAAACAAGCAACGGAAACAAAATAAGACAGATGTAACGGAACGGGAGGTATGTTCTTTTATAGTATCTTTATACATTACGGAGAACGTAAAAAGAAAGAATGAGGGAATGAAACTAAACTACGTGTATAAACGTAAGGGCTATTGTTATTGTTATTGCTATTGTTCTTTCACCACCGATGTGACAGTAAAAGTCACTGAACATTTTACATTGGAAACCGATTTTCATAAAATATACCCGTAGTGGCCACCTAATAACGTCATCGCTCTTTCCATTTTGCGAGAAAAGAATAATATGCAACTGGAGAACCAGAATTTATGTTTTAATGTTGTAAATGTACGTAATTTCATACACTTTGGATTAATTCTTTATAGATTGTCGCTACTGAACACAAACACAAACACGCGCGCGCACATAATAATAACAATAATAGCCTAATGTGTCCCTTGAAGGGCAAAGGCCTCCTGCAAGAGGGTAGCTCTGTTTCACTAACGCGGTGAGCTATTCTGCGTTAGCTTCTGTCTAGTTTAGGTTCATTTCACTATCACTTTGAGTCAGCTTGGGATGTTATTTGTAGGTTGGTACTGTCTGTATTTTGTAGTCGACTTCCTGTTATTCTCCATGTTCCTGTGTTTCGTGCTATGCTGGACCATTGCTGACCTGCTTGTGTTGTGTAGAAGTCTGCTCACCTCTTTCTTGGTCTGCCTCTGTGTCGGTCTCCTGTGCCCGGGTGGCTTTATATGTCCGTCTTTCATCTTTCATCCTCGCGATGTGGCCTCCCCACTTCCATTTATGTCTCTTTGCTCTGTGTGACGTTTTTTGTTGAAGACATGTGGGACAGCGACTCGTTGGAAACTCTGTCTCTCATAGATATTCCCAATATCTTACGTTCCATCTGGCATATTTGTAGTGTGTTCATCTGTCTAGCTGTTATCAACCATGTTTGGCATCGTATAGGAGAGTTGGCCAGACGCAGGTTTTTAGTGTTTCGAATTTGAGTCTTCTGTTGAGTCTTCATGCTCGAGGTGTATGAACATGGTGCAACAACCCTTTTAGGGACAAGGCTTAACACCCCGCCGCTGCGTTGCACACCTTTTCCCACCACAGGCGTTAGAAGACCGGATACAGTAGTGGAGGATGGAATGTGAACAGCCTTCTGGTCACTCCCTGGTGTTTGCAACCTCAGGGGTCTAACGAGGCTGAGTGCACGCCGGACCAGATCGCCCAACGGAGAAAACCACATTGGTACACGGGTTCAAACCCGCATCTCCCACTACGCACTGCATATAAAATATCTTGATCATTAATGAAGCTGCCAATTACCAGAGAGCGCCGGTGTGCCAGAATGTCCTGCCGCAGGAATTTTTACATGCCAGTAAAGCTAGTGAAATGAGGTTGTCACTTTTAAAAGCACACTTATAAACCATTAGTCTGCGATGCATTTACACTCGTGACAACTAGCACGGGGCCTAACACCTCAGACTTCCCTTTACTTTCTTTTTGGCGGTTGTATAATGTTACTCATATATTACATTATTTTATATCAGTGGCAAAAGAATTCACTAAGTGCACTATCTACGCTACCAACCAGCACATTAACGAATGTAAGCTGTTTGTCTTTCAAGTTCTAAAGTGGGTATTCCTTTCAATTTTCTTGAATAACACAGAACTCAGTTCAAAGCCGAAAATGTTTAATATGTAGTTTCGATTTGGCCCAACATCATTTCCGAGATTTCCTATAGAAGCCATTTATACGTTTTGCAAATACACAAACAAAATTCCACCAACATAACACTAACAAAAACGCCAATGACTGACAGCGCAATACCAAAAAGAATGTTAACACAAGTCAGCACGCATTCTTAACATGCTTATGATTTACTATTCATTTAAGGTAATGCTTCCGATTCACCAGAAGTTAAGTTACATTTGTTCATCAGCTGAAGGTCCCTGGCAGGATGCAGCCAACCACTACATCAGTAAACAATGATAACGCGAGCAGCAGTTCTGCTTCTAATCGAGTTTACGATAATGCTGCCAAACTTGGAATGCTTATTTACGCTAGATTAAAGCAAAGAAATCGCTCAAAATAGCGCAATTTAAGTGTTATTTTCAGTTCATGTGGTATATTTAGCTTATAAAGCCTTTTCAACTACTCCGTCTTTTTCCCACTGATCATTTTCTGCCTTCTTCTATATTTTTAAAAAACATTGCCAATCTGCTTCCGTCTCACGTGATATAGGTATCCTCGAGCGTTATATCGTGCAATTCCTGTCGTTTGTTACATTTCTTTAAGTATTCATTTTACCTTGAACCAAACTAGTTCTATGGGACTGAGATTCCACATGTATGGGGGCAAGTAAACGACAGTGTGGCCCAATAACACCAAAATAACCAATAATAACGTTATAACAATAGAGGACAAACTCAGTCCAACAACTTATCACTTAGATCGTGAATGTACCTGTTTTAAATTTTAGATAATAATCAGTTCTTCAAAATAGATGAGCTGAAAATGCACCTTTTATCTTTGCATAATTATTCTCACGCAACATTCATTCAGCTAAGATAAACCTGAGAAACACCATCATTCCGTGCTCTCAAATATAAACACACAGTATGCGAGTATTTTGAAAATACAAAAAGGAATGAGTTAATGCTCAGTTCGTTTACAGAGTAGTGGTGTCTTATTTTATAATTAAACTGGATGGTCATGTGTTATGTCGTATTTGAAGCTGAAGCTGAAATATTGTTAATACTAACAATAATAATAACAGCAAAAAGAACAACATAATTATTACTGTTAATGTGTTATTGCTGTTATTGTTATTATTCCTATAATAATAATAATAATAATAATAATAATAATAATAATAATAATAATAATAATAATAATAATAATAATAATAATAATAATAATAATAATAATAATAATAATAATAATAATAATAATAATAATAATAATAATAATAATAATAATAATAATAATAATAATAATAATAATAATAATAATAATAATAATAATAATAATAATAATAATAATAATAATAATAATAATAATAATAATAATAATAATAATAATAATAATAATAATAATAATAATAATAATAATAATAATAATAATAATAATAATAATAATAATAATAATAATAATAATAATAATAATAATAATAATAACAATAATAATAATAACAATAACAACAACAATAACAACAATAACAACAATAATAACAACAATAACAACAATAACAACAACAACAACAACAACAATAATAATAATAATAATAATAATAATAATAATAATAATAATAATAATAATAATAATAATAATAATAATAATAATAATAATAATAATAATAATAATAATAATAATAATAATAATAATAATAATAATAATAATAATAATAATAATAATAATAATAATAATCCGGTTGCTACGTCGCCCACTACTGCCCACTACAGGCGTCATGAGTGGGGTGCAAAACTGGAAGGTGGGACATGTTCAGCGCCCTGAGCCGTCCCGGCCCATTATGAGGCCTTCGCGACCCGCAGTCGCCACTTCTTTATCGAGTAGCTCCTCAAGGACCAAATGAGTCTGAATACACCCTGTGCCAGAACTCCTAGTGTGTGTGGGAGGGGGAAGAGGGGGGAGGGGAATCCAGGTTCTCCGATGCTGAGACAGGCGCGCTACCATTGCGCTATGGAGGCGGTCTTAGAACTGAATTACTTCAATAAATGAAACATTGTATGTGGTGTTGCGTATCATTGTAGTTATAATGACTTAGTACATTTTAGAATTGAAATTAAAGCGCGTTTCACCCTTAGAAGACAGTACACGATAAATGGAGCGCAGTGTTCCAACATGTACTAGTTGCGAATCTTTCTCCGCGCGCGACCCCGAGGTGACCAGAGTCCTGTACTTAGTACTTCAATTGCTGCTTGACGAGATGGGCACTTTTAACTTTGGTATCCCTCCATGCCTTTGTTACTGTATGACCTAAATTTACAAATGACTCGTCTGTATAAACAATTGATTTCCCCTGGTCCCTAAACCTTTTTACGTATTTTAGATATTTATGTCGCCATCTGATGGTATCGTCTCTTTCTATTAATATGCACTTCTTACCCCTTCTTTCATATTCGGACCCCAAATCATGTAAGAACCGACTAAGAGTGGCCCTTGAGAAATTTGGTTGTCTCTCATCACTGTTGAATAGTGACAAATTATATTCAGCATGGGTGGAATATTTACAAACTGTAAAGAATGAACAATTCGCCGCACTCCACCTTGCACTATTCAATCATATTGCGTTAACCTAGCGTTTTGTGTAGTCCCGCCCTTTTTACTTTCTTTTTCGATGGCCTTCTTAGAGAGCTTTCATTACTTCCTTTTTAATCCTATACACTACTGCTTCTGAAAACTCAATAGACTGCCTTACACGCATTTTGCTTCAAAAATAATCTAACACATTCATAATTATTTGGCGTTCCTTACTTCTTAATTTACCAACATATCGTCTCTTCCTAGCTTCCCCCTCCATAACTACAAATATTTACAAAAATATTAAACAAATAACGCAATAACAGCTCACAGTTACACACACGGCTTCTTTCGAACTAATGTTAGTGCTGCTCCTTATACTATCTTCTATGTCAGGTCTGGCGCTGAATAGATGAATACCTTTTGTTTGCCTTACTGAATAAAAGAAAGAGGTTACTGCCTTTTGGTTTATTTTAAAAACTTTCTCCAACCTTCCTTAACATTTGCTCTCGCTGGTTCCCTGATGTAAACTCAATAACAAAAAAGTTTCACACTGCGTAACTTTTGCAGTGCACAGATATAAAATTTTCCGAAAACATTTAATTTAAAAAATTATAACACTTAACTGGGTAAACACAGAGAATTCAAAGTAGGCAGGTAGTAGCACAATGGTCTACTCTACCTAAGTAAAAAATATAGATGCATTCTAGCAGTTAGTTTGTTAGTTCGCGCGTGATGAGTGTAGAAACAGCAAATATCGGACTTGTATTGAAAAAAAAAAAAACGTGTTCTGAAGAAATTTGGGCCTATAGAAATGTATAATGACTCTGAAAAGGATATAACCTGATAGAGAAAAAAAGCCTGCATAGGATAATGTGTTCAAACCTGAAATTTATAACAAATGAATATTTATACCATGCTATTAGGAATCTGGCAACAGCGCAAGGGTGGAAAAGGACGCGGCTCATGGCAACTTGTATGCGCTAGATAGAGACAGAGATGTCCCATTTAACTCCATACTGTCTTCTAAGAGTGAAACGCTATATAGGTATAATAAAACAGTCATTTACCTGTTGCTAGTTTGCTAGATAATAGGAAAAGTACTAAATTAGTATTGACATTTTATTAGTTCATAGTGTCACCGTGCCCGCCGCATCTAATTGCCGACAACAGCAGTGTCACCCATCGCATTATTGTCGGCACTACCGCAAAGGAGCCGAAGGAAAGAGACAGAGAATGGCCACATTGTTGGGGCGCTTGCCGAAAGAGAGAAAAGGATAGAGGCTTCTGGAATCTTCTGCTTTGTATTTCACCGCAATAACTGAACTTTCCAGAATAGTGCCTGGGAGATATAAATAGCGGTAAAGTGCGACAGACAGGCACAGACGTACGTGAAGCGTTGAGTAGTCGTGCCGACGGAAAGGACAGACGTATGTGAAGCGTTGAGTAGTCGTGCCGACGGAAAGGACAGACGTATATGAAGCGTTGAGTAGTCGTGCCGACGGAAAGGACAGACGTACGTGAAGCGTTGAGTAGTGCCGACGGAAAGGACAGACGTATGTGAAGCGTTGAGTAGTCGTGCCGACGGAAAGGACAGACGTATGTGAAGCGTTGAGTAGTCGTGCCGACGGAAAGGACAGACGTATGTGAAGCGTTGAGGAGTCGTGCCGACGGAGAAGGGACAGTTGTTGTGTTACGAATTTGGAGGCGTGCTGTTGGTGAATCGGTAAAGACTTTCTTGCTGTTGCAACGAGTTTAAAAAGTTACTGTTTACGGAAATAAAAGTGTATCTTTATCCCGACTACATCTGTCTTCTTTACTTTACATCCAACCAAAAGTCACACTGGTGTCAGAAGTGGGATTCGTCGAATTGCTTCTAGTTTCGTTACATCGTCGTTAGAAGTTGCAACGTTAGAACCAAGATGGAGGGAGATTCGGAAACCAGGATGATGGCAATGATGAAAGAATTATTCGCCGAAATGAAGACGGCAAACGACAACCTCGTTGCCGAGCTGAAAGAGATGAAGACGGAGCTATCGGCGAAAATTGACGGTGAACTGACTGGCGTGACGGAAGACGTGGAACAACTCGGCGAACTGACTGGCGTGACGGAAGACGTGGAAGAACTCGGCGAAAAGGTGGAAGACCTCTGCCAGCATGTGGACGTCGTGGAGGACGACGGGGAACGTCTTGGCGCCCTGGTAGTAAGAGTTGACGAGAGCGTCAAAGTACTGGATGCCAGGGCAGACGGAATAGCGCGGAGCCGGGGAGGGAGCCCCTAGTGGCCGAGGCGACAGTTGCGCCCGTTTCAGATGATATGAGGGAAGACGTGGAACAACTCAGCGAACTGATTGGCGTGACGGAAGACGTGGAAGAACTCGGCGAAAAGGTGGAAGACCTCTGCCAGCATGTGGACGTCGTGGAGGACGACGGGGAACGTCTTGGCGCCCTGGTAGTAAGAGTTGACGAGAGTGTCAAAGCACTGGATGCCAGGAGCAGACGGAATAGCGCGGACCCGGGGAGGGAGCACCTAGTGGTCGAGGCGACAGTTGCGCCCGTTTCAGATAACGAAAGTGTACTTCTCGGGGAAGACAAGGGGCAGTTCAGGGACGTCGTCGAGGATCCCCTGGAGGAGTGTGTCGGGTACGTAACCAACCAGGATATGACGTGGAGGACGATCAGCAGGGAAGCGCACAAGCAAACGAGCAACACGCGAGAACCGACTCGGCGTGGGACATGGGGGGACCGTCGGAGCCATCCAATCACCTGACACATAGTGCCGTGAACGGAAAAATGGTGGACATCATCTTCGACGGCAGGATACAGGAGAGGCCGTGCCGAGCACGAGTGAACACGAGTGCAGCGGTGGACGCGAATCGCGCGGATGTGGCGGGGTTTGTTGCCGGACCCATCGGAAGCAAGGTGGCTGCGAAGGTGCGCCAGAGAGGTCGGCGGACATGGTACCCAGTGAGCCGTTTCGCAGGATGGCCCGTCAACACACCAGGAAGAAGGGCAACTGGACGAGGGACCGTCAAGACCGGCGGTACTGTTGCAGAATTTCGAAGCAGGATGACATACATCGTCCTACCCGGACCAAGGGACACTATCCAACAGCGATACCTAGGATCGTGCCTCCTGGAGAAGAGGTTCGACGGGTTAGTCCACCGGGGCGCAAGGGAGATGCCGCAGTGATAGTGCTGGTCGGGACGACCAGCTCTGAGGAGGGAGCAGTGTCACCACGCCCGCCGCATCTAATTGCCGACTACAGCAGTGTCACCCATCGCATTATTGTCGGCACTACCGCAAAGGAGCCGAAGAAAAGAGACAGAGAATGAACGCATTGTTGGGGCGCTTGCCGAAAGAGAGAAAAGGAATAGAGGCTTCTGGAATCTTCTGCTTTGTATTTCACCGCAATTACTGAACTTTCCAGAATAGTGCCTAGGAGATATAAATAGCGGTAAAGTGCGACAGACAGGCACAGACGTACGTGAAGCGTTGAGTAGTCGTGCCGACGGAAAGGACAAACGTATGTGAAGCGTTGAGTAGTCGTGCCGACGGAAAGGACAGACGTATGTGAAGCGTTGAGTAGTCGTGCCGACGGAAAGGACAGACGTATGTGAAGCGTTGAGGAGTCGTGCCGACGGAGAAGGGACAGTTGTTGTGATACGAATTCGGAAGCGTGCTGTTGGTGAATCGGTAAAGACTTTCTTGCTGTTGCTACGAGTGTAAAAAGTTACTGTTTACGGAAATAAAAGTGTATCTTTATCCCGACTACATCTGTCTTCTTTACTTTACATCCAACCAAAAGTCACAATATTCTGTGTACTTATTTATCTTTAGGACTGTAATGTAAAATGTTAACCCCGCGCGACAGCCCACGAAGGGCCAAGGCCTACTGCCCAGCCGCTGCGTCCCCCACCTCTGCCCACTACAGGCGTCATTGGTGAGGTGCAGTACTGGAGGGTTGGACGTGGTCAGCGCCCCGAGCCCTCCCGGCCAGTTATGCGGTTTTCTAGACCTGGGGCCGCTACTTCTTCATCAAGTAGCTCCTCAATTGGTCCCCCCGGGACCTAACGAGGCTGAGTGCACCCCGTGCCAGACCTCCCAGAGGGGATAAAATCCCCCTGCTGGTACCGGGGATCGAACCCGAGTCCTCCGCGCCAGAGGCAAGCGCGCTACCAACTGCGCTACGGAGGCGGTCATCTTTAGGACTAGTTTATTTAAAATTATGTGAGAAAATACTGTATGAGTAAATATATATATATATATATATATATATATCCTTTCCAGAGCCCAGCCACAGAACAGCGATTACAAAATAAGGCAATGATGGCATATGTATAGTATTATATTTAGAATAATTTACTTTGGTGAAAATATTTTGAAATTAATAAAACAATACTAAGATCTTTTGCTTTTCTCGATTCCTGTATGATACCTGCTGAAGTGGTGGAAAGGTTTTAACAGCCTTAATCCTTCTGACTCTTTTCTTTATATACCAGCATCATTGTATACTTTCTTTACCTCTCCTTGCCTCCAACCCCCACCCTCCCTCCATCTCTCTCTCTCTCTTTCTCTCTCTCTCTCTCTCTCTCTCTCTCTCTCTCTCTCTCTCTCTCTCGTTTTCTTAAGCACACAATTATAGGAGGACACATGCCCTTTATTGGAACTGTAGTTCGAAACTTGGTTGCTGAATCAGAAGTTATAGCCATAAACGAAGAGAACAATAGCCCAGGATAAAATAAATACTGCAGTAGTGCCAACTGTTAACTTTACAGAGAAAGTAAGAATCTCTTGACCCCGTACTATTTACAAAGACACAGGAAGCGAAATTCTCCCTCGGCGCCAATTCGGCAAACGTTGACAATAGTAGCGTCTGTGCTCGATAATCTACGGGCTTTTCGAAATAAAGTGGACATGGCATATTTATTACTACACTCCTTTGCTTGAAACTGTTTGTAGTCCACGAGTACAAGTAACCAAAAGCGACGAATATTCCTGTCATAGATACCCGTTATTGGAGGTCAGAACATAACTCAAAACTTAAAGGCTCCTGCGTAACCAATGAACCAACCTAAAATAATATAAGTATTTTTAGACTGCACATACAATTGAAGTCATTGTCTAGTTTATGTTTAATGCTATAAATTTACGATTAATCCTCTAATGCTGCAATTTGGCAGCAAAGCTTCTTTGTAAAAGCTTTAGAATATTGTATCTTATTTTCATATAAGGCATATTGCCATTTATCAGTAAAATAAAGGTATTGGTATCTACGAGTATTTATATCCTAAATGTATCAATTTAAATCAGCATTATTGTATGTTTTACTTTCTCTACTACGTATAAATTCTATGTCGAGATTTCACCGGAAAATATATGTTTTGATGCCCCCTGAACCGAAAAAAGCATTTTTAGAAAACGTTCCATGTGTATGCGTCTGTCTGTGCGTGTGTCAGTCTGTGGATAGCATAACTCAAAAACGAAAAGTTGGTTGAAAATCAAACTTGGTATTTAAGTTTAATGTCTTTCGTGGATGTGACACAAAGATTTTGAAGAAAATTCCTCCACCCTAAACTACCATTTACATGGAAACTTTTTCGAAACTTTTTATTTTTTTGAAAATGGCTCCAAGGATTTTGATTAAAATGCCATATATTTGAGATATTTTTATGACAAATGAAATGTACATCTTGATTTTTCTGGCTATAGCCCATTAAGTCATATATACTCTGGATGAGTTTTGCTTAGCTGGTAAACCGTAAGAGATAGACCAAATCTTACTATAGAAAAAATGCAGATCTTGCTAAAACTCACAATTTATACCTAGATAGATTTTTTGTAGAGTGAACTTTTTCGGAGATATTGCTTGTTATTTCTGTGAGTTTTGGAGAACTTATACTTCTGTCAAATGGAAAATCGTTATTCAGTTTTTTGTTATGCAAAGAGAACGGAAACTCAAAGCTTTAAAAGATTTGACTATTGCTCAAAGCCTACTGTATTCCCATATTCTTGTTACATACCGGAGGGGACTTCGCACTGATGATACTGATTCGGGTATTGTACGTCAGAACCTAGGTGGAAGGGATGAGATGTTAGTACTCAACGGGCGGACAAAAAGCTACAAGTGGAGGCGGGTCCTTACAAGTTTGCAAGCAACTCTTCTTCTCGACGCGAGGTTGGCCCGCGGAGCTTAAGGCCAGCTTTAGACTGTTGATCTCCCTCTAGGATAGACCACTGAAACCCTACTTGGCCGAGGTTCGTATTTACAGAGCGCATTCACCACCCACCGAGAGGCGCCACTCTCTTTATCGTTTAGAACAGGCACACCTTTGATCGGTGGTTAGCAGTGTCGTTATGAACAGCTGAATCTTTCATTGGTGGTTAGCGGTGTTGTTATTAGCGGATGCACTCTTTATTGGCAAATGGCAGTGTCGTTACGAACAGTTGCATCTTTGATTTGTTATGAACAAGTGCATCTTTAGTTGGTGGACAGCAGCGTTGCTATGAATGGGTGCACCTTTGATTGATGAATAGCAGTATCGTTTTTAAAATGTGTGTCTTTTGTCGGTGATTAGCAGTGTCGTTATGGGCAACTGCACACTTGATTGGCGGTTAGCCATGTTGTTATCAACATGTGCACCTTTCATTGGTGGTTAGCAGTGTCGTTATGGATAGAAGCAACTTTGATTGCTGGATAAACGTATCGTTATGAACAGGTGCATCTTTGATTGTTGGTTAGCGGTGTTGTTATGAACAGGTGCATCTTTGATTGGTGGTTAGCGGTGTCGCTATGGACAGAAGCACCTGTGGTTGCTGGATAAACGTGTCGTTATGAACAGGTGCATCTTTGATTGGTGGTTAGCAGTGTCGTGAGCAGGTGCACCTTTGATTATGAACAGTTGGATATAGTGAGGTCCTTTACAGTGGTATATGAGCGCTATGTTATGGCATCGTGGAGCATAAATAATGTGTGACGGCTTACAAACGTGACATTTTTGACGGATATATCCTTCCAAATTTCTTGGCATATGTTTTATTCATGCGTATGCGTTATACCACTTGTTCTTGCATTAAATCTTTGCCTGAAATTTAAAAAGACTTACTTCGTACATTGAAGGATTACAAGGGTAAGCAATTAGGGCTTTAGTTCAAAGCAAATTGCTTGCGAGGTGTTCATTCGGAGCATCCATCCGCTGGGTGGTTGAATCTGTTTGCACCGGAAGCGCCATCCTGTCAGAAGGCAGGAAATTACATTCTCTCTGTGCAAAGTTTGGGTGGTTACGAGGTGACCGTCGCCCACGTCAAAAGGACTCAATTTCTATTCACACTTACCATCATAGCATCCGTTAAAGAGATCGCTTCTACCCACATCGCCTGCATTGCCTCTTTTCTAATTTCTTTTGTGCAGTCGTTTTCTAATTGAGCTACGTTTGATGGGACAGAGATCAAAAGGTAGACTACCGTGCGTGAATCTTTCTAGTGGAACCGAGGGATGTTCCTTTTCATTATTTGCTAACCTGCTACTCCCACCGCAAGGGCCCCTTAGAATACAGTCATTATATATTCCCAAAAAATATAAGCTGGAATAACACAAATAGCTACTTTTCTTGGTAATGCGAAGGTTAACTCGAAACTCAAAATTGCTGGCAACAACAACGCTATTTTAGGCTATGTATCTCTGGAAAAAAAAATAAAATGTGCAATTCTTGACCTCTCAAACCCAAATTTTTATTTGACCACAAAAACCACCCACATTTTCAACCATTACCAAGAAATTCGTTTTAAACGGCAAACAAACATGTGACAGGATACAGAGCGGCAGAACCAAAAGGAGTTTTGAGATTATTCGAGAGGCGTACGGCAGCCGGCGGATTTGTAGAAGTTCCAAAAAAAAAGAAGGCGAAGTTCAAAAAAGGGGCACTTTACGTTATCCTCATTATATAAGGAGGCGAGATGACGAGAGGAGTTGGTTATAGACATGTGTCGTTACAACAATCAGTTTAGTGTGTGTGTGCGCGCACGCGTGTGTGTGTGTGTGTGTGTGTGTGTGTGTGTGTGTGTGTTTGTGTGTGTGTGCGTGTACCAGCTGCGTGTGTACGGTCGTTGTGAGAGAACGGGCGTGTAATGAACGAAGATAACGAAGCAGATAATGAGTGTTGAGTGACTGTATCTTTAGAGTTATCTTTTGAGAGGCAGAGAGAGAACTGAAAGACAGAAAATTCTATGTTAAGATTACGCAAAGACAAAGCTGTGAGTTGTAATATCACGAACGTCTGAGAACTATGTTAACGTCAGTAAAAAGTTAGTAAACAACTGTGTTGTTGGACATTCGGTTATGACTAAATAAAGTGAGAAAAAGTAACTGGACTGCACTTAGGTCATTTTTGTTGCAATAGTAACTACATACTGTAACGCCTGCCGTTTGGCCTCACCTGAAAAAGACGCTGAAGGTCCAGCTAGCTCACACCAGCGCTTGTAAATAAGCGGCCCTACGACAATGGAGCGGTTAGAACAAGCACGACCAACAGTATGGCCAAACAAACTAACTCCAGGCAATTCCAGAAGCTGTTTACATATCCGGGATTAGTTTATAAGAAATTTCGAGAAAATGTGTATTGTGCAGAAAATTTTCCGGGCTTTAGCTGGGCAATAAAAGGATTCAGGATGGCGAGACAACCAATTTTGACACAAGTTAGCTTTAAAGTGTGTGTTGTGTACGGTTAGGTTTGGAAGAATGTGAGTGTGTGTATCGTCCGAGAAAGTTGTAGATATTTAATGCTCGCGTCGGAGTTGTTTGTCGTGTGAAGCACTTTCTAGTGAGTGTATCGTCGGAAGCAACTGTTTATTGCACACAGAGAGTAACGGTACTATGAACAGTATTTGTGTCAAGATTACGATGGGCAATGAACAGCCGTGCATTGCAAGGTCACGATGAATTTTAGACTATGACAACGATAACTTAACGATTCAGATTTAGAACAGAAATAAGGTGACATTCAGTGTAAATAGATTTGTCATTGTCACAGAAAATTCAAAATCAGTTATTCATATATCTTTAACATGTGTTATTTCAACCAAAAGCGTTAGTCACTTCTACAAAATCAAAATGTCGAAATGTCTTCCATCTAACAGATGTTTAAAATGGAGAAACTTACTCGAAAGATCTTCGTGTCGCATACTTAGAAGTGCGCAGTTTAAATACCATGTTGATACTTATACAAGTTTTAGTTTTTAATGGTGCTGTTCAAATCAGACAAACACACGGTGGAGCTTTTTCTAACATTGCTTTTTTAATTCATGAAACCTCGAAACATGTTAAATTCAGTGAAATCTCGAAACTGAGTTTTGCTTGAAAGCAATAGAACAGTGGCATCATTGAGGATTAACAGGGGGTTTACTTTCCCACCTTCCTTTTAGTCCTCGCTGGTGACGTAATAGAATGCTGGAAGCATACTGGTGGGAATTTGTAATGGGACATATTGACACTGACTTTCTTGTTTTTTGAAACTCAGATGGGTGCAGACGTACCGCATGTACTAATGCCAGTCATC
Source organism: Tenodera sinensis (assembly GCA_030765045.1). NCBI lineage: Eukaryota > Metazoa > Arthropoda > Insecta > Mantodea > Mantidae > Tenodera > Tenodera sinensis. Next base: position 179,524,703 of record CM060963.1, on the reverse strand, counting down.
TTTATCCTGCACGGCCACGCCACTAAACCAAAGCGAGTGGAGGGGTAAAAAGAGGGAAACGACTCGCGGCGTCACTTTTGCATCTCTACAATAGAGGAAAATTAAAAAATTACACCGAATGCCAACTTAACATGAGAGCTAGTGCAAAATGTAATCTGGTTAAGAAACTATAATTAATCGAGAGCCGGACGACGATGTGGAGACGGGCTCCATTATAATTCCAAATGGAGCAGAGTTTGACGCCGGCTAGCCACACCTCCGCGACCGCATCCTCCGGGAGTTTCGGGCAGCTTCCAGGGAAAGAGCACAATAGACCATCCAAACACCAGGGAGAAAACTCTTCAAGGTGCACAATTTACCGTCCTGCCGCAACGCACCGAATGCGATCACCTGATGCTTGAACGCTGATACAGATAAATGACAATTATAGGGAGCAGGAAATGATTGGGCAGGGAATCACAGTCCAGATCCTTCGAGAAAGATGGCCGGCGTGTTTGTGGAAGTTCGTGAAAGTTCCATTTAACGTCATCCCCGCTATATATGGAGGCGAGCAAACAGCGACAGTTACAGACATGAGTTGATTATTGTGTTAGTAAGTGAGGGACAGCTTTGTGTGCGTGGTACTGTTGTGGTGAGTTATTTTACCGTCGGAATTAGAGTATGAGAGACAGAGAAAGTGAAGACAGTGAAAGGACTGATTCAAGGTTGCGAGAAGTAAACAGTTGTGAGATGCAATATTACGAAAGACTGTAGATTGTGTTAATGTCGAGAAGAGAACTGAGTACTTGTGCAAACATTTTGGAAGAAAAATAAAGCCACAGAAAAGTAACTGGACTGGGCTGGCTTTTGTTGTTTTGTCACAAATTGTAGCACTTCCAAAGATTTGAAACTAACTCAAGATTTCTGTAAACTGAATGTTTTAGTGTTTTTAGAACTGATTTGGCTACTTTTGGGTGATATACGATCCGTACATTAAAACTTGTTGGATTGCGAAATACCAAAATGTGCCAAACTTATCCGATAAACGTGCAAAGAAGGAACTATAAATAAAAACCTAAAAATCTGTGTCCCTGCCTGTAACATAAGCGAAATGAATATGTATGAAAAACACCAGTAATACTTTACACAATTTAATGGAAATACGCCCCAAAGAAGACTTTTTCGCTTTATTCTTGACGTTATAAAATACCACTTAAGATTGCTTTATGCAGGAACACCAAAATTTACATAAACTCGTGCCTGCGCCATATTCCGGCTCATTAATTGCCTCTTAATGTGAACAAACTCATGCTGTAGTATTAAAGGGCATGAAAAATGGCAGTAGTTCGACTTCTCGACGCCACCATTTTTCTGCTTAAATATGTACTTCATTATAGATGTAATGGATTTTAAAGAACGCATACTTTAATAAAATAGAAACAAGGGTACGATAGCAAGAATATAATCCGTGGAATTAAAAGGGTGCCTTGAGATATAAGGGAAATTATATTTATAAGAGTAACGCGTAAGAAAGTTAAAATAAATACAACCACAAAAAGCATATTGTGACAAATAACACTTTCAGTTACTTTTCCCGCCACTTTATTTCTCCTATAAAAATGAATCACAAAAATACATTTCTCTACTTTATCGTTAACTCGGTCTACAGTTATTCATTGTGACCTTGTATCTCACAGTTGTGTAACCTTGGCATCCACTTCACTAATCCTCTCTCTCTCTTTCTCTCCTTCTTTCTCTCTCTCTCTCTCTCTCTCTGACTCACTTGTAATATGCGTTCGTATTTAGCTTGGCGAATAAGGGAAAACACAAAAAATACCATATATACTGCACTCCCATAACTTTCTCTACTCTTGCGCTATTCTCACAAACTATTACATATTCCTCTATTTCATGTTACATAAACCTTTGTAGAAATTATCTTATTGATAATATTCTTGTACATTCAAGGATAATTTGGGAATACAGTGGATTTTGAGCGATAGTCAAATCTTTTAAGTCTGGTCGCTATATGAAAGCTATCAAATTCCGTTCTCTCTGTAAGGCCATGAGATATAAAGTGAATAACGACCTTCCATTTGAGAAAAGTATAACTATTGCAACACCCACACAAATAACAAGCTATACATCCGAAATGGTTCACTCCACAAAAATAGTAATGCATTTGGGCATAGATTGTATATTTTAACGAGATATACATTTTTGTGTAGTAAGATACTCTTACGATCTGTTTATCAGTTTTGCCAAAGTCATCAAGAATAACCAGAACTATGTGGACTTTATCTAGGTAATTCAAAATATGCATTTGATTTGCCTTAAAAATAACTCAAACGTATGGCATTTTAATCAAAATAGAGACATTTTTGAGAATATGAAGAGTTTCGAAAAAATTTTCCATATAAAGGGCAGTTTAGGGTAGAGGAATATTTTTTTCAAAATCTTCATGTCGCATTTTCGAACGATATTAAAATTAAATACTACCTTTGGCCTTTAACCAAATTATCGTTTTTGAGTTATGCTGTTCACAGGCAGACACACACACACGCACACACACTGACCATTTTTCGAAAAGTGCTTTTTTACTTACTACCTATACGTAGTAGAGAAAGATTAAAAGCAGTCATATTAGTTGTACACGGGACTTGAATCCGGGACATTCCAAATAAGCGCACCAGACGTTACCAACTTGGAGCTTTAATAACGCTGTCTACTGATATTTTAGGATTGTAACTCGTGAAACACACAAATAATTGTATTTACAGATCCTGACACTGAAAAATTACCAAAAATTATCAAATTGACGTTTTTTAGGTTTATACATATAAATTTCCCCAGACCATCAGTCATCGGTCGACAGTGAAATTTCTTAGATTCCGCCATTGTTAAAAGTCCAGCGTAGGCTTTAAATATCATGCCCACTACATTCAAATGCACCCTTTCTGCTTCAATTTTCGGCAGTATTTGAACAAATTAAGGGCCAGAAAGGGCTCAACAATAACCAAAAACAGGGGAAAGGAGTGTTTATGGTATGAATCTGAGGAGAGGCTTCTAGACAAAAGAGAGAAGGTGTGATAAGTAGGTAATCTGAATCATTATCATTATGCAAGTATGCAGACTTGACATTTTTAATACACTATGTGCTCCATGCGCAAAATTTTTTACTATGCTCGTAGAATTTTTGCAACATTTTTTCCATTTATGAGACTTCAACTGCAGTCAAAATCTAAGAATTTGTTAAGGTTTAAAGAAGTCAAATAGCCTAGAATTTTTTTTAAAATGTTGAATGTCCATCAAAGCAAAGAAATTAATTCCATTAAAAGTAATTATTTTTTCTTCCTGCCAGACATTGGTGTTTGTTGGGAAATTAGAATTTATAAAATGATAAAACTGCTGTGTTATTTCAGTGGAATGTTTTCATGGAATGTTTTAAATACTGAGGTATTTTCGCATTGTGAATAAACCGAGTAATTAATTCCCTCTAAGGGATTGTGCTGAAACTTTGTGTACTGGTTTATAACATAAACATCCTTAAATGTGCTAAGTATTTATTTGATACCCATAAAATATAAAAAATGAAAAGAACAGTAAACTTCTGCTACACGATGTGTATTCACTAAACACGCCACTTAAAATACGCTCAACAGAGAGACTTGCCTATTTTAGACGGGGTTTATTTTTATTCTCCTTGAGCTATAAAATGTTCAAAAAACGCTGTCTCTTTGAACGTGAAAGGAACCTGTGTACCTTTACATATTACCCCTTAAACTGTCCACTTAGCTCACAAAACCTCAAGCAGGAGTAAGTTTTAACAACGCATGTAACCCAGAAGGAAATATATGGAGGGTTCCGGGCTACTGGAGATAAAGCAAGAGAAATGCGATCTCCCGTTTTCAACAATTTCCCAGCTGCATGGGAAGCCAGAAGAGAAGCTACGCAAGGAAGGAAACCTTATAAAGCTAGAGCCAAGCCTTCTAGCTGGGCCGTCTAGAGCGAAAACTTCAACAGATAAAAAAATACAGCAGATATTACATATAAATCGTAAAAGATAAATTTAATGTCTAATGATAAACCGAACACTGGACTCTCGCCATAAACTGTTAGATACATGAAGCATAGAATAAATGGCAGGCTGTCACAGTATCTTAATAGTTAGAGCACCCACATGGTAAGCGGAGAGTCTGTGGTTCAAATCCCAGCAGTGGCATTGAATTTTTCAGTTCCGATTCTGCCTCTCAAACATAGCCCACACATAGATTGTGTGTTAAAAAAAACACCAACAGTATCTTTGCATATATCAATAATATTAGATAAAGATTTACTCTAACAATTTATGAAATCTATGAAATAATATCATAAGATATTTATTTAATAGACAATGGATAGGTCGAGGAGGACCATTGAATTTGACCTATGAGGACATTTTAAGACGTTGGTGTATGCAAAACTTATCGAAATTGCATATTTTTCTAAAATGGCTCATTTATCAACAGGAATTTGTTGCCGGACCTAAGTTTATAAGAACATTTATTCTAGTTTTGACCAATCCCAACTCCTGTTGCAATATCGGACACTTTTTAATCATCCTGTATAATAAAGGCGAAAAACATACATGCTACAATTACATACGAATATCTTTTCGCAATCCTGGGTGTGATGTGTTGAACTCACATGCCTTTCTCTGCTCTTGTACTAACCATTCTTACAAAATATTATCATTATATCTTCTTCCTGTCAGTTGAGATAAACATTTATACAAATTATCTTATGCATATTTCCTTGTAGGTGCAAGGGGAATATTAGAATACAGTAGGCTTCGTACGATGGTCAAATCTTTTAAAGCTTTGAGATACCGTTGTCTTTGCACGCTTAACATATAAAAAATGAACAACGATGTTCCATTTTATGAAAGTTTTAAGTTTTCCGAAACTCACACACATAACGAGGAATATCTCAGAAATGGTTCACCCTACAAGAAAATTTATTCGGACATAAATTGTGTATTTTAACAAGATCTACATTTTTTGTGGAGTATGATTCGGTCTATCTCTAACGGTTTACCAGTTATGCAAAAGTCGTCCAGAGTAAATACGACTACAGGGGCTATAGCCAGAAAATTCAAGATAGGTATACATTTCATTTGGCATAAAAATATCTCAAACATATGACATTTTGTGAATGCGTAGACTGAATAACCAAAATATGACATTTTAATCAAAATCTTTTGAGCCATTTTCAAGAAAATCAAAATTAAATCAAATTTTTTCTATGTAAAGGATGCTTTAGGGTAGGGGTATTTTCTTCAAATTCTTCGTGTCACATCCTTGAAAGACATTAAACTTAAATACCAACATTGGTTTTTAAACTACTTTTGGTTTTTGAGTTATACTGTCCACAGACTGATACACAGACACACCGACTGACACACACACACACACACACACACACACACACACACACACACACACACACACACACACACACACACACACACACACACACGGACTTTTTTCTAAAAATGCTTTTTTTTTCGATTCAAGGGGCCTCAAAACATATACTTCCGGTGAAATCTCGGCGTCGAATTTTTGGGTAGAATACAACATTTCCTTCTACTTATCAGTAGAAAAAGTAAAAAATGAATAACGATGTTCCATTTGACAGCAGTATAAGTTCTCCAAAACTTACACAAATAACAAGGAATATCTCTGAAATGGTTCACTCTAGAGAGAAGTTTATTTCAACATAGCGAGATCTACATTTTTGTATAGTACGATTTTGTCTATTTCTTACGGTTTACGAGTTATTCAAAAGTCATCCAGAGTAAATAGGACTACATAGGCTATAGCCAGAAAATTCAAAATATAGGAGTACATTTAATTTGTCATACAAATATCTCAAACATATAGCATTTTAATCAACATCGTTAGAGCCATTTTCAAGAAAATCAAAATTTTCGAAAACTGTTCCATGTAAAGTGTGGGTGGGGGCTATTTTCTTGAAAATCTTCGTGTCGCGTCCTTCAAAGAGATTAAGCTTAATTAGTAACTTTGGTTTATAACCGACTTTTCGTTTTTGAGTTATGCTGTCCTCAGGCTGACCCACACACACGCGTGCGCGCGCGTGGACCTTTTTCTAAAAGTGCTTTTTGGGATTCAGAGAGCCGTAAAACATGTATTTCCTGTGAAATCTCGACATCGAATTTTTGGGTGAAATACAATACTTCCCCTACTTACCAGTAGAGAAAGTAAAAAACAGTAATGAAATAAGGAAAGAATTGAAACAAAAGCATTACTGAAAAGTCAGCGGCATCACGCAAGAACACGGCTATAGATAGACTTCCCTGGCAAGCATAATTTTACCAACCGGTTGGGAAACGTGACTTGGGTCGCCCAAGAAGTTCGAAGGATGCCATTAGCCTCGGAACAGCAATGACCCAACCTTGATAGGAAGAATAAAAACAACAAGAAACACCATTTCTTAAACTTATATTCCAATTAGCATGAAGTGAATAGAAAAATATGCCATAATAAGAATATTTTGCAGGGGTTATATTTAACTATAATAAAATTGCAAATGATAGTGAAAGTAATGTAAATATTTTTCGGTTCTGTACTTGTTTCCAAGCAAGGCAGTGATTCCTTTAACCCTATATTACCATGTAATATTGCAGAGTATATTTTAGTTCATGCCCAATTTGTGACGTAATTTATAAACAAAGGCTCTAACTAGAATACATTTCTATTATGTTTTTGTTATTGTCAATGTATCCGGTGCGTAGGAAAATATGTTTTTGTAAGACAAGTTTATAGAAGTTAAATAAAAATAAGCTACAGTATGCAGAGAAAGACATTTTACTGTAAAAATTCGATATTTTCAGTTCTGTGCCTATTTTAAGCAACAAGGGCTCCTGAGGACAGTTCCGGACACTTCGTCATTCATAAAAATATTCCAAACATAATATTTTGAGAAAATCAAAATTTTCAAAAAATTTGCCATGTAAGGGGTGTTCCGGGGTGCGTAGATTTTCTATGCTGTGCACAGACACGCGGACACACATACAAACACACTCACCCACATACCCACACGCAGATGGGCAACACAAATATTTCCGGTGAAATCTTCATATCGAATTTTTGGGTGGAGTGTAATACTTCCCCTACTTGTCACAGAAAGTAGTATCCACTCGACCATGTAATGTTCCGTTGGTATCAGTTGAACTGACTGCATTGCATACAGCATCAGATTTTCATACTAATGTTGAGGTAACACGCAACATGATTCATGTTTACTTAATTTACTATATCAATAACATCAAGTAGCAGTTTAACCCTTCTGTTCTCCTTAAAAATAGTACACACTCTTGATCCTTCAGTTATAATGACTCGATGAAGAAAATTCTAAGAATTGGTGTTAAGGAAATAGTTTATGTGTTGTTAAGTTGCGTTTACTTTTTGTTTAACGTAGACAAATTACTATTATGTAAGTAACTTTGGCATTGATCGAAATACATCTGTGGACCTCTTCTTTGCTTGATAAATTAGAAAGCTCTGTCTTGTTTTTTCTCACTGTCCCCAAAAGCGTGATTTTCTTTTTGAGATATACGATCTAAAATAATTGTTATATCCTGTCCTCTTAACTAAGTGAGGTCCATAACAACACACAAAGCTACCTAGGTTTTTCTCACATGTGGTTTTTCTCACGGTGGTTTGCTTGCGTAAATTTGTGCTTTTAGAACACATGAAGAAGCACCATCGCAAAACATCCATATCTTCATTCCATATTTGGCGGGTTTAGTTGGAATATATTGTTTGACGGGACAACGACCTCTGAAACCCACTAGTTGCTCATTAACCGGTATGTTTGATACAGGATTGCATAATTTGCAAGTATTTCCACCCAGTGTTCCCTTATGTCCCTTATAGGTGCTAGTTTGTCATTTGTTCTTCGTGCCAGTCGATAAGACTTGTCATCAAAGCATAACATTCGAGATATGTGAAAGAACATTTTTAGAGACATTGTAGCAGGAAAAATGGCTCTTCCTACTTATGGATCCCATAACCTTCTCTAACAGACTGTGCTTCCTGGCGCATAGGTGGCCTTGTAGTTGCCAGGCCAGCCGGGGGCCTGTCCTGTCTAAATCCATGCTTCTTGGTGAACTCTGATGTAGAGATGAAGGATCTTCAGCACATGTTAGGGACCCTCATGTCGATTCACTGCTTTCCCGAGTTTCCACACGCCGGTAGAGGACTCTCGTTGCATTCCTTTCTCCTGCAAGTCAATATGGCCGATTTTACACTTCCACGCCTCTGTAGCGTGGTGGTAGCGTCACCTCCATCCGGATAGTGGTTTTTCCGAGGTTTTCCTTTATCCTGAAAATACGAATGTCGGATAAGCTCTCTGCACCTCGGGCTTCTTTCAGCATCATTTCACCCATTTCATTCACTCACCGCCCGATATGACACTACTTTGGAGGACGTTAATGAAGACATGTGCACTAAACTGCAGGGGACATTACACAAGGAAGTATACTGCCAACCTACATAATAAAAGCATTATTTCCAATTCCAAATATCATAGGACTAAAGTAACATGTTTTCAAACGATAATAATGCTTGAACATAGTTACCACACAACACAAGAACCTACTCACCTGCGGCAAACCCTGTTCTGCAATAACACTTTTGGATAACATCACTTCCGAACGCTAAATATCGTAATATATTTTATGCACTAATGTGTTACGAGCAACTGTAACTGCAACAATTCAAGATAAAGCCAAGCACATACAAGCAGTACAATATGGCGTCTAAACAAAATCTTGTTTTAAAATCTATCGGCTTTCTATCCTGCAACGAAAGGTTCAAAACTAAGGGCTTCTGTGTCAACATAATAGATGCAATATCACCAACTATGGCCGAAGCTTTACCATGGTTATAACCAGATCGCGCCATTATGGGGAGAAAATATCACAGTTTGTTTTTGGAGTATTCCAATAAGCTTTGTCCTCTATACCTCTAAGTCACGCCTGGTTGAATAGGTTGTTAATTGCCCACTAGGCGTCTCCAGTACAGAGATACTTCTTCAATCCAGGAACTGTTAGGAGCTCTGTGCCATACAACCTCCTGCGGTTGCTGCATTTCATTCCTTCGTCCTAGTGGATGGTAGATGCAGTAGACTCACGTATCCTCCCGCTTGTGTACACTTTATCCCATCAACGTCAAACTTGTTGATGGCTGTTGATAACAGAGCTTGTCAAAGCGCAAAATGGGTCTCATTAAGCGGCACTACCTGTCAAGGCAGTTGCTTGGTAATTCAGATTCCAGTGCATTAACTTACTGTACTATAGCGTCTTTCATTTGCATAATTTTCTTCATTCAATTCGATGTTCTCGATAAAACACTTCATACATTGAAACGCAAAATCCTCATGTAAAGTCAGGAGTAGCCATTTCATATCTCAACAGCTCAAATTGCTTGCAACTAGCCAGTTACAGCATAAGGACAGGAAAATGCTTTTACCACCACACATGGCAAAGAGAAATTAACCGCTCACATCAAAGCTATGTTTCTGTAACACACTCAAGCTCTGTTTACATGCTGGGTAAGTTTGAGTTAAAGCTGTTTACCCAGCAATTACGGCAACTGTCCTCAAATAACTCTACTGTAACGAACGGTACAAAGCAAATCTTAATGTAGCTCAAACATTTATTTATGAGACATAGTTGCAATAAGATTTACTATTACTGTAAGTGAAAATCTCTGAAACCTGAGACAGTTTTCGTTTGTAAGCCCTCATAGGAAAATGTGAAACATAGAAGCTTCAGAAAGACGTTTCGAAAAGTGCGAAAAGAATGTAATGTATCCCATATTCATGAAAAAATTAAATTGTAATATGTACATTCATGCATCTGTATTTCAAGACAGTTATAATAAATGATAATGAGGAAGGTAAAAAGGTCAACGGTATGCAAGGATTAAGTCTTCTTATTGTATATAAGGTAGCTTTTGTAGCTTTTCTGTCACCAACGCCTGCAGACATGAATGAGAATGTCATGTGAGTGCAACACGTCAGATTTTTTTCGAGAACAAGTTATCACTTCAGACCTTTTTTTGGCCATTTTAAATAATCATGTAATCGCCGTTTGTATCACTGCAATTCTAGTAACTTTCTGCAATTTCATGCCAAATTTAATTTTGATCTGGGCAGTTGTTGTGTTACAAGAATTTTAATGCAATAATTGCATGGTGTATGTTGAAAAAAAATAACAAAATACGATACTTCCCCCACTTAGGACAGAGTATTATCTCTAGGGGAATAATTTATTTGAGACCTAGTAAATAATAGAAGGCTCAGGAACGTATAAGAGGCAGAACTTGGCATCCACTCCGATACCGACGCCGGAAGGACGCCGTTAACACTGCCAAAGGAAGGTGGAAAAGCTCGTGGTTTTGATTCTTTGTGAAACTTTACTTCCTTTTTGTGTGTGTGTGGTGGTGGGGTGTGTGTGTGTGGTGGTGGGGTGTGTGTGTGTGTGTGTGTGTGTGTGTGTGTGTGTGTGTGTGTGTGTGTGTGTTTGTATGTCCATACCTATTTGTGTATCTGTGGGTATGTATGTGTGATCGTGTGTGTGCAGCATTAGCAATTCAAATACGAAGAGCTGGTGCAGAACAAAAGACGCCCCAAGCTTGCCGCAATGGAACCTATTGCTATAAGACTGATGCTTAAGTTGGTCCAAATAGCATACCCTATTCCAAAAATAGCACGTCCTATTAGCACTGAAAGGAAAAAAGTCTGAGGTGTTGCACTCATAAGACTTTCTCTACTCTTGTACTAATCATTCTTACAAACGCTTATTCCTTTATCTTCGTTTTTGAGATAAACACCTTGCTTATTTTCTTGTAGGTGCAAGGGGAATATGAGAATATAGTAGGCTTTGAGTGATATTCAAATCTTTTCAAAGTTTCAAATTATGTTCCCTTTGTACGGCTAACATATAAAAATGAATAACGATGTTCCATTTGACGAAAGTTTGTTTTCCAAAACTCACACAAATAACAAGGAATATCTGCGAAATGTTTCATTCTACGAAAAAAAAAAATGATTTGGACATAAAACTGTTTCGACCAGATCTACATTTTTGTATTCGGTGGAGCAATTTTCTTCAGAATCTTCGTGTCGCAACCTTTAAAGATATTAAACTTAAATACCAGCTTTGGTTTTTAACAGAATTTTCGTTTGAATTATACTGTCCACAGACCGACACACACACACTAACGCGTGTGCGCACGCACACCTTTTTCTAAAAGTATTTATTCAGGTACCCTCAAAACATACTTCCGCTGAAATCTCGACATCGAATTTTTGAGTGGAATACACTATCTACCTAATTCCTTTACATACTATACACAGTAGAGAAAGTAAAAATGAATGCGTCAGTTCATGAGTAAATAGCGTTTAAGGAGTAGTCAATAATTAATTAGTAGACACTTATTGCAGCCCTAGTATGGGTCTTCCTGGAACTCTACTGCCTGTAGGTGTATAATATGGCATCCTGTTTGGAATCCTTGAGCTTTCCATTCCCTGCATGTCACCCAACTTCTCCTATATTCTATCATTTTGTCTTATGTTGCAAATATAATTGTTTTCGTATTTCTTCATTTCTTTCTTTATCTATTATAAGAGCAATTTATAATGCTCTTACAAATTTCTGCAACTTGTATTGTTTTATATTCTGTCTGTTTTACAACCAAAGGTTCACTGCCATACAATGAAACCGGTACCACCATAACATTACAGAACTTTAATTGGTGTCCACCCTTGTTGTTTTTAATGTTCTTCTTACTGTGCCACACATTTAATTGGTATTTATTCATTTTATTGTACATACCTCTATCATTGTGAAAAGTGTGTTGATAACACAAATAATTAAAATGTTGAATACATTCCAAAATATTAATGTGTTCATATTAGTGAAAAATGAGGCCAAGCAATTTCAAACTCTGCTAGCTAGAGGTAACCAGAGTTAACAGAATGCTCCCTCAACCAGGGTAGAGTACCACACACACAGGGCATCCGGTCCTTTGTTTTTCTACCGTGACTCCTGAGAGGGAGAGATGAGGTGAGAAACCTAAAGGGCAACCAGATCCTGATGATAACGTGTACAAGCTTATGAGGGGTCCCTAACTTTCCAGATAGAACGTATCCGTCTCGCACTCAAGCCCACCCATAGAACCATAATCCCCGGCCGTAAGAATGCCTACTTGAGAGTATTCGGAAGTGTAATGTGTACATTAATTTTAACATATGCAGATTACTTATTGTAGAATATATCAACCTCCCTATAACTTACTTATATGAGGACCAAGAATAAACATGTTATTTGATTTTGATTCCATAAAGTAGTTGACACATTCCTAAATGCATAATTTGGCTCCGCATACCATTTTAAATGCCCTATTGCTTGTTTAAATATTGTGTGGATTTTAATGTGAGTTATTGGCTCAAATGTTTTATTGCTGCATTCTGATTATTGACATTTTCAACATTTCTCTTCCTATAAAATGTTCCTAGTGAAGCAAATTTTTTATGGCACTAATTAAATTTGCTACACTTGTTCAAAGAGACAACAAATAAAAATTTGTTCTAGATTTTATTATCAGATTATCTAAGCATATACTGTTTTTAACTTTCAAACACAAAAAATTACAATTTCTGGTAACAACAAAAGAACATATTTGAAAGTTTAAATTTTTGAAGCTCAAGCTGAACGAGAAACTGAGAAACGTAGAAAATATAAAAAGTAGATGTATTTTTAACCTAAAGACAACTCCAACAATATCTACACAGAATTGAAAAAGCAACCTCACCAAAGTGCCTATGCTTAAACAACAACCAAACACCAAGCATCTCTTATTTCACTGTAAGCTGCAATTTAGAAGCAGACCAGCGCATGCGCAACATATGTATATAAATATATGGTGCTTCTAAGATTAAATATCCTGTGATATACCCACAGGCAACAGACAGGTTGCAAAAAAAATAAGCAAAAAAGACAACCTACACATAAAATATTGTACCAAATTTTCACAGTTTTTGTCACGTAACAAAAAAGTAGCGAAGTAATAAAAAAGCAGCAAATTTGATCATAGTTTCTGAACTATTAGAGAAAATGAGTGAAACTTTGGTTTTTCTACCATATTATCGTTAATTGCAGTATAACTAATATTACAGATAGGATATGAATTTTTCAACTGACAGAAGAGTATTTTGTTCTATTCAGTTATTTTCCAAATTCATGTATTTTAGAAAAACGAAATGCTACAATAGTGTCACACATCTGCCAAAAAATTAATAGGAGAATAGTACATTATGTAACGAGAGTATAACGGTAGTAATTAAGACTCGAGTTTCCTAATTACCATAAGAGGTTTTAATTGCCATTATAGTTAAATTTCAAATGAAAAATTTATGCTCGACCATATACCTAATTTCATAGTTGAAATATAAAATGTTGTACACTCACTAGGGAAATGACTTACATATTTCATCAGCTAATATTTGGAGTTCTGCGCAGGCGTTAATTTATCGATTAGTTCCCAGCACATCACAGCTGCATGATGAAAACAATAACCTTGGAATGCTACATAACATTGAAAAATAAAAGGAAAATTGAGAATATTGGTTTTCAGACGAAACTTTATTTCATGTAGAACTTATTTCTTGGACAATTAGTGAAATTAATTTGCAGGACTGTGCTTAGTGCAATATTCCTTGAAGTTGCTGCTGTATTGAGGTTCATTTGTGTGTTGTGTGTTTGCCCGACGGTCGGTCATAAAAATAATAAAGGAACAGCGACTATAATTAAGCATTGGCACCATTCGGTTTTATGGTTTACAAATCCAGCAATATTTCTTTATATTTTGATGCAACTCTTAGAGGTTAAAGGACAAATGACGATGCTATAGCACAGTGACATTTGCTCAGATTTTACGTTTTACAATTTTGTAACGTTTTCGCACTTTCTGAGCGAGGATTTGTTCTTTCTTTTCCATGATTTCCGTATCTTCTTTTCATGCTTTTAAATATCGACTAAGAAAACCACAACGTAGAAAGAGAAAGTAACAAGCTTCTTAAACCCAAAGAACTCCCATCTTCTAGTAGGGATCGAAGGCTCTGGATTTATACACGCCGTATATGTTATCAATGCTTTAGAATTTTGGGGGGGGGGGGGATCAGAGAATATAGGATGGAATTCAAGCAGCCAGGGTATATCATACAAACATATCAACAAATACTTCTAAACCTATTAAACGAAAAGAGCACACCATATTTACACCGTGGTAAATATTCACTAATGGAATAATAACAGATGTTCCGTTCTAAATCCGACGTCTTTTCCAAAAAGAAAATATTGGGTAAACCTCAGCATAAATAATGAGCCCCTTTGAGGTTTCCCCGGGCAGCAGTAGCAGTAATATAGTCGAGTAACCTTACCCCTTTACATCTAAACCTAATCTGGATATTTCAGAAATACGAAGTCCTTCGAATAAGTGCAACATTAGTTTCTTTACTGATATGTGCTAAGTTTGCGTCTTATCAGTTAGATTTAAGCAATGTTTTGGTTGGCTGTATATACAATGTTTGTGAAAATAAGTTTTTCCCCAGCTTCTTTCAAAGTTTCCAGGGAATTAAAACCTTGTTATCGAATTTCTGGATGTCTTAAAACATGTTGAGCTTTTATTTGTGGACACCCTTTAACTGCTATGGTTTTCAGCCTCCCATTCTATATTAGGGTAAGAGACCACTTGATTTTGCTTGAGGTTCTTTTGTGCCGTAAATCTACGACAGGGTACCACCGGTTTTATTTCCCTTCCAAAGAAAGTCATTTTAAGGATTTTTGCTCCCCCAAAAAGGAAGCTATCATCCAAAAAATGCCCGCCTCAGTAGCGTATGGTTAGCGTGTCTGCCTCACGTTCAAGGGGTCGCGAGTTTGAATCTCGCTTAGGTTAAGTTATCCAGATAAGGTTTTCCCTTATCCTGAGAAGACGAATGTCAGATAATTCAAAAGCTCCATGGACCTCAGACTCGTTTTTCACCCACTTCAGTCACTCACAGTCCGATATGACATTAAGTTGGAGGACGTTAATTAAAAAAAATAATAAATAAATAAATAATAAATAAATAAATAAAAAATAAATACAAATTGAAAAAAAAAATCTCCATAACCTCTGGGAGCTGGAGGCCACCCCAACCACAGAGGACGTTTTCCGCTTTCTTTATTCAAAAAATGTTTCGCCTGGTGCCGGTACATGAGACCGATTACATTGTCGGGAAACTTTCTTTGTCTCTGTCAATAATATTTATTTTGTAGTATTGTTAGTAGTTGATCTCAAAAGAAGCCGGATTATTTTTTTAAAATTTATTTATTACCTCAAGTCGCTTTAACATAAAAGTCATATCGCGACTAAACATTGAGAAAAACAAAGAGGAAACAAATAATTAAGTTTACATTCAATTTAAACATTAACTTTGCATGCCTTGATGAACTTGATGATTACTGACTTCGTAAGAATTAAATGTAAATACTTTCATTGTTATTAAAATCAAAACAAACACCAGCAACATTGAGTCAATGAATAAAATCGTATATTTCTAACAAAATTTTAAAAAAGTTAAACAAGATATTACCGCATAAAACAAAGCAATTATGATCATACTTGCAGTAATATCACTAATGAGTTATGTTTATTACATACTCTAGAAACCATGCGATATAATATTGTGGCAACACTGGCACTGCTTACACTTCAACTGTATTGTATACAATAATCTTCAATTAGCTGATGTTACTCTGTTTACATCGTTAGCGCGCCTCATTGCATCTGGGTATTGGTGATCTTTTGTTTACGCGACTGTACCTCAGAAACCCCGCCTACTTGTGACGTATATGTTTAGTAACTACTCTCACCGAGTGCACTCATGTCGTGGCTGAGTAGTACGTCAGTCTTCGGCTGTTGTATTTATTACACAGAGACACAAATCACTGGTTATTCCTGTTATTCTGTGACTGTATTGCGGGTAACAGGATGCAAGTCACATAACTATTGTGGTGACATCATGCGAATATGCAGTCCTTCAATTAGAAGATATCACGAAATCGTAAACCGTCTTAAAGACTACTGTAACTTGTTCGTGATGACGTAACAGTTCTATAACATATGAATTATGGCGGCGTGCGTTCAGAAGCTCCATTCATTGCTGAGATTCCGTCACGCAAGAATCCAGGGTAAGGTTTTTTAGCTTCACGGTTGACGTAGAAAGTTCTTGATCCCTTTCCCACAGCCACCAATAAGTGCTTGGCACTAATTACCGCACATTCCCGTCGTGTCAAGGAAGCCAAGTAGCTGTCGATAAAAATTCCAAGCTACGCTTACCTTTTATTGCCTTTTTATTGCGTTTACAGATCCTCACCCCGAACCTTCGGGGTCCCAGCCTTACAAGAGTTGTGGAATGCGATGGATCGAATAAGTCATGAGTTGGATTAGCGCGTTTCGTTTCCTTGCTTTGAGATTCCTTTTTCCTCTGCGTCAATCCATCTGTCTCAGTCCAACGTACAAATCTTTAGCAAAACTAAACCAGTTATTAGACAAAAATATACATTTCTATGCACAATTAATTACTTGAACTCGGTGCATAAAAGTTATTCTGGGTTCAACCACCTCACCTTAGTATTTTGGTAGCACAAACGTTGATCTAAGTTCATGGTATCTTGATCTAAGATCAAAACGTGCTCGTGGATATTTTCCAGTTGAATGAACTTAGAACAGCAGAAGGAAGAAGTAAATAAAGCTTTAAATAAGATAATAAAATGATAAGTGATGCTTTTTGTAGCTATTTGGATAATAGGAGCATTGTTCCAAATTATATTAGGTCCAAAAACCAAAATTTTGCAGCAGAAGCAAAAAATGATTACTCCTACCTAAAAAAGTGTTTATCAATGATAAAGTGTGGAGTTATCGTGTTTGAGGTTTACTTCTAGATACCTTGAGAAGGGAAATCAATTTGCTATTGTGTTCTTGACACTTAAGGAAAATGTGTTGCATTTAAATATGCTTTGTTCCAACAACTGTTAAATATACAAATTAAAACGATTAATATGAATCAAAATCCCCAGCGACTTCCTTCCATACATTTCCTTTCTTAGAAACAAACTATGTCGTTCTTTTTGATTTGACTATATATTTATATACCTTTGAATTACAATATCCTTCAATGTCTTTTCCAGTTTCTTGCTTCCATTTTCCTACCGTCGTATGCGTCCAAAGCTCAAAAGTAAATGATTTCTGCTGCATGATGCTTTCTCCGAATGCCTAAAATAATTTAATATTGACAGGTCACAATGGTCTTGCTTATGTTTAAATTATTCTGATTTAATTATTAGTATTATTATCATCCTAACCACCATCTCCATAGTCTTAGACGACGTCCAGCATCAAATGGATCTACACTAGAAGCCGCAGACCAGATTTGCGGTATCGAGGTGACGTAAGCAGGTTTCCTTTGAAGACTCTGGTTTCCGCTGCAAATTATCCCGTCCATTGCTTCTTCGTGGTCATCATTTTCATACTCAGATCATCCCAACATTTAGTGCACTGGTCCGACGAAATAAGTTAAATTACTTCCAACAGGATATTAATATGCAGGTGTTACCTTCTCCTTCTCCCGGGTAAACATCAACACGAAATAATTGCTTTATTATTATTATTATTATTATTATTATTATTATTATTATTATTATTATTATTATTATTATTATTATTATTATTATTATTATTATTATTATTATTATTATTATTATTATTATTATTAGCCCCTGTCCTGACTTGAAGAGCAGAAGGAGCAACCCTTACTGTCAAGGAAGTAAAGGGGTAGAACTCCCTGAGCCATGTTGAAGGCCATCCACATAAGGGAAGGAAACGCTGAATGAAAAAAAAAAAAAAAACCCTGGTGCTTAAAGGTTATGCAGAAGGCCCTCTCATGTAAAACTCATTTTACTCATAAGCTCCAAACAGTTGTAAGCCGGACAGATTTACTTGGAAAAGGGACCTTAGCAAAGAAACACGACGAACGAGTTAATATTTAAGTACTTTTACTTAAAATCTGAATTCTACATCAATTAACTTAAAGCGAAATGCAGAATTTGGCTACATGGAACGTCTGAGGGTTATGCCACAAAGAAAACATATTAGAAAAAGAATTAAAAGAAAGGGAAGTGGATATAGCAGCAATATAGGAGACTAAGAAGAAACTAAAGGGCTCAAAACAGCTGACCGATTACATTACGCATTATAGCGGTATTGAACAAGAAACAAGAATGTCAGGGGTGTGGCTATTCACAATAAGTGAACAGAATCCAAAGTTACCGCTGTGTCAACGAAAGAATTTTGATAGTACGTCTAACAGGAAATAGAGGATATATAACTATATTTGCGATATATGCCTCTGAATCAAAATTATTTCTCTCGGTCTCTCTCTTGCTTTCTTTAATTCTTGGCCATGCAAACACAATGCAATGTGGCAGCAGCTCTTAAAATATTTAACTTTCATAAGCAAAGAAATATGTGATATGGTAGTTTCTGCAAATGCTTATTTTGATAAACATAAAAGTGGTTAGAGGAATATGTGTTTGTAGATATTGCTAAATTATACAATTTAACTCAAATATGCTTTTGTTATAGTAGAACTAACCATTTCCAAAGTAATCTTTGCTATTTGTTTGAGGGTTACATTACTTATATTTTTCTTAAATAGAAAGCGTTATTTCTTCCGTTCTTCCCTCGCTCATTACCTCCCTCCCACCCACCCTCCCTTCTTTCCACCCACCTTCCCTCTCTCCCTTCCTTCCTCCCTCCCCCCTCCTTCCTTCCTTTATCTCTTGGCCATGCAAAGACAACGAATTTAAAAGCAATCACACCAACTCCAAAATATTTTACCTTCGTAAGCAAAGAAATATGCAACATGGTACTTTCTGGAAATGTTTATTTCGATTAAGGATACCCATCTGTGAAATTTTGAAAATCTACAGTTTTCATTGGATGGATTTGAAATTTTAATACAGCCATCACTGTATAGTGAGGAGTAACTGTGCTAAATGTCATACATTTAGTCAGATTAGTTGCTAACATATTAATATTTTTATATTCTTTTTAATATTTGTATAAATGGTTCCCCATGATGCAATTTTGATTTGAAAAACTTGATAATTTTCATTTATGTCCTGTAATAGAATGTTATCAAATTGATGAGATACTTTCTTTATCTTGTTATTAGTTTGTATAAAAATAAATTTTAAAGTTTCAATTCATTATTTTTTTCATTTGAATTTCGAAATGTAAACTTTAATATTTAATTACGCAGCAGTTATTCACGTTATGAAAAAATTATCTCATTATTTCTTTTTAGTGTTATTTCTAAGCAGGTACGCCAAATTTCATGCATAAGTACTGAAAATTGCATCGTGTGGAGCATTTTAAAGAGCAAACAGTGCTAAAAATAAAAGCATGGACAAAGTAAGTTTGAAGTCATAGCAAGGATAATGGAACTGTATGGATTTAAATGGACACGACCACTTACAGGCAATCAGTTAGACGGCCACGTGACATAGTTAAAAAGGCCATAAGGCCTTAAAAAGCATATCAAAATAAAGCAGAAGATTTATACAATTTGATAAAACAAAAATCCATTTTTGGCAAATTTTGAAAATTTTGGCCTTTTTACACAGATGCGTATCCTTAACATGAACTGGATACAGGAATACACATTTGTAAGAATAAAAATAGGTGTAATAGTACAGATAGCCACGTGTGTGTAACAGATCTAATATTTGTTTTTCTGTTTTCCTGGTTTAAATTCATCACACATTGTCAGCACTATACACAGTATCTTTGTGCGATATTTCAGTTTTAAAACGCTAGATGCTATTATTTGGACAACCAAGCATTGTTTGTAGATAGCAAAAATAGTACAGACTTCAAGTGTAAAGGTGATCCACCTAAGTACATTAAACTATTGTAAATTCAGCACCACGGTTATTATGATGCAATATCTCTTTCATCCCATTTCATTACTGAAGCAACAAAGGCAAGAGTTCTTAGTTAGCCTCTTAAAAGTTTACCTCGCTTTCTCTTAAAGACAATATGGTGCAAAATTCTAAAAGTAATTTTAATCAACGTAGAAAGTTTTCATAACAATGCACTGAACTAAAACAGTATCAACAGCTTGTTTAGGTCTTGTGTTCTCAGAGCTTTGTCGACAAAATCATTATTGTCGTCTTGATAACTTTGGACTGAAACAAACGGCGCATTCTGTATCTTCGCCATTGACGTAGAACTGCTTGCAAATGCTGTTCCCTCATTATCGTCCAGCACAGTTCTCCAGTTTCTGCGGTCTATGAATGGCGTAAATGACACTACAGAATTTCGCTTTTAACCACCTCAGTAGTGCACCCCGAATGGATGACGTCAGAATACATTGCCCGCCCACCATTCAGTTTGGTGGACTACTGCCAGTTTGTGAGTCAGGGACTTTGTACTTACCCGCAACTATTGTGCCATTTTTTGTTCATCTGTAGGGTAGCTGAGAAAAAAAGTTACTGGAGAATAGGATCAAATAATAATTTACCCTTTAAAAATCGTTGGACTCATCTGTTGTAACAGTTTGAAGGAAAATGTTCACTAAAAAGAGAAAAAGTTCTGCCATTTAAAAAGTATTCGACGTTATAAACAACAATTTTATATGCTACGTGTGTGTGTGTGTGTGTGTGTGTGTGTGTGTGTGTGTGTGTGTGTGTGTGTGTGTGTGTGTGTGTGTGTGTGTGTGTGTGTGTGTGTGTGTGTGTGTGTGTCTGAGAATAGCACAGGTACCTCAAAATCGAAAAATTGGTTAAAAACCAAAGTGGTATTTAAGTTTAATATCCTTCAAGCATGCACCACGAAGATTTTAAAGAAAATTCTTCCACCCTAAACTACCCTTTACTTACATTGACAATTTTTCGAAAATTTTGATTTTCTTAAACACGTCTAACGATTTTGATTAAAATGTCACATACTTAAGATATCTTTATGGCAAATGAAATGTATATTTTGAATTAGTGGACTATAGCGAATGTAATCCTGCTTACTCTTCTGGATAGCTAGCAAACCCAAGAGATAGATAAAAAAAGTAGAACTCGCTAAAACAAAATTTATGTACAAATACATTTTTTCTTTCTTTTTTTATAGTGAACCATTTCGGAGACTTTGCTTTTTATTTTGTGGGTTTCACAATTTTCTACTTTTCTCAAATGGAAAGTCGTTATACAGTTTTTATGTCTTGGTCGTGCAAAAAGAAAAACTCAAAGCCTTCATATAGCGACCAGCTTTAAAAGATTTGACTGTCGCTCAAAACCTACTGTATTCCCACATTGTTCTTGCAGCTAGAAGAGATTAGCAATAGCATAATTCCTGCAAATGTTTATCGTGGCTAACATGAAGATAGAGGCATAAGATTTTGTAAGATTAATTAGTGCACGACTAGAGAAAGTCTTTTGAGTGCAACATTGTGACAAATTAAACTTCAATTGTTTCTGAAGGAGTTCATAGTGGTGCCTATTTACAATCTCATAGTGGCTAAGTCGAAAGCGTCGATCTTTGTTGAACATTTTCACGATATTCTGCTAACTTTACCGTTCCTCATTTTGCACTCTTTCATACTAACAGGTCTCATAATATAAACTACATTTCAAATACCTCCATAAAGGGTAATAAATTAGAGAAGGAGCTGTTCCTACAACAAGCTAGCCTTTTGTACGAGACAGAAGAAATTGCTGGTGCAATTAAGTTAATTACCTTTCAGACATAAAAGAAAAAATATATTGCCAATTAATTTCTTGTCGATGAGGTCACACACTGTGCGTTGAGAGAGAAATGTTCCGCCATTAGCCCAAAACGAGGATGACTTACAATATAAATATAAATACCTGTAGTGTTTATAAACAATTAGAGTCATAAATTCCTGAAATGCATGTATATAAATAGTGTTAGGACAATTTAGATTATTTTCGTATGCAATCTGGAAATAGTGAGAGCCTACACTAAGAGTTAATATTGGTAAAATATTTTATGTTGTAGTAATTTAACGTTGGAAATTGCCCCGAAGGAAATACTTTTGAAACTAGAAAGCGTGCTCTACAGGAACGAGCAGCGGATTTTATACCACTGTGTTTTAATACCGAAGGGAATGTTTCTTTTCATCTTTAGTGAACTAATTGGCATGACGAAAAGGGAGAGAGACAGGACTATCGCGATATATTCCGCGGAAGTCCCAACTTTACGCTAAAAATTGACAGTAGGATGAGGACAAATATGTTCGCACCAAATTACGCGGCGTGTGCCAGCCAACCAATAAAGATGCATCAGTTCGGGAAGGCACATTATTTTATATAAAGTCATAAAAGAGGAAATAGGGGACCTTTTCGAAAATCTTACACATATGTGCACGGCAAAAATGCCGGGCAAGTACACGCCGAATTAGGGCGAGCCGAAAGAAATTCAAGTGCAGGAGACATTTGGCCTTTTAAGTATTTAACATCGACAAACTTTGAGTGGAGCTGCAAAAACATCATCATGAGCACCATTCCGGCGTTAATAAGTGATTATGTGAGTGAACGAGTTGTATATATGAAAGGTGTCTCAAATAAATAGATGTGCAACCTTTCCAAACCAAGATGAGGGATATTATTTCCAACTTCTGCAATCACTTCCTAGATTGGCGAATCCCTTTACCGGGGAATGAGTTCTCAGTTCACAAGGATTTCTAGAAAAGGCCAGCTAGCCTGGAACCAAAGGAAAGAAGAGCTATCACAACATCAAACCCTGGACTTCAGAATCTACTTCCAGATAGGAAATGGTCTCACTGACGGAGTGTCAACGGCTGCACATTTCTTGTTATACCTGTTGTAAAGATTTCATTTCAAAATATTAAATGTGACGCTTCTAATTATTTTTAAACGAGCTGACTTTTGTTTTATTTTTATTATTTCATTGGTTTTAAGGTCGGATGCAATACTTTGCCTTCGATAAACTTCATGTAAAGTAAAATATATAAAGGTTAGGTGAAAGAGCTTAAGGTAAATGAAACTACGCATTCATTTGAGTATATTGCAGGGTCATTAGACAGATATTATAATGTGGATTTAGATACGTACACAATCAGCATTAGATTTAAACTCGTGGAATAAATGGGTAAAGTATTTTTTTCAGTTCGTAGTCAGCTGATATTCTATAGACACTGCTATTCAAATACCGAGAGCTCCCTTAACGATATCTCATAAAACAGTGTGCTTGGAATTTATACTTGCTGTATTAATATGGAACACCAATTGGAAGATATGTAGGAATATTTCAATAATTATTCACTTTTAACGAACGATACACTGAGCGAGTGTCATTGGCAGATCCATCGTTGATGAATCCCATATTGAAATATCATTGTTTTAATGAGTTGTGTTCACACTTTCAGGAGAGCGTTCTTTATCGATCTTTCTTAATGATAACCTAAGGCCTTAACCTTATATTAGGATTACATCAAAGTTATGTGATGTAAAAGTACTGGAAGTTGAAACAAATAATGAGAGAAATATACGAGTTATTGTACTTTCCTTGATTGAGTCATCAATTTCTCTTAATGTAAAGGGACATAAATGAATAAAATATGCAAAAGTGGATCATTTTACTTAAACACAAATTTATCTGCATTCCGTAGCTCAGTGGGTAAACCACCTACCTCCTGTGCAAGGGGTACCGAATTCGATTCTCGGCTGGGAGGGTGGGAACTTTTCTTCCACTGGGATTATTTCCCATCCTTCCTAGAGTCTGGAAGTATGGATGAGAGTGTGAACATGGATGCGAATTTAATGTAATAAATTAGAACGAAAAAATTAGGTAATAGAAGCCACCATTAAGGGACACTGGGAGTGAAGTTTTAAAGTTCCACATTTCTTTACAGGTTTTTTAATTTTTGAAATTTTTACTGTGTTTGTAGTTCTGAGGATAGGATGTACACCAAATTTATGTAAATTGGATAATTCGTTTATGATATATAGATCATTTTATGAATTTAATTTTGCTATAAAGGTATATTTTCAAAATGGGATACGTGCATTATATATACGGACTTTTCGTTTTTGAGTTACGCTGTCCGCAGTCACACAGACACACACAGACACACATACACGCGCGCGCGCATATACACATACACACACGGACCTTTTTCTAAAAATGTTTTTTTTTTTTTATTCAGGGAGCTTCAAAACATATATTTCCGGTGAAACCTCACATCTAATTTTTGGGTGGAATGCAATACTTCCTCTACTTCGCTATATGTAGTAGAGAAAGTAAAATTAAAGGTTAATAAAATTGATTTGAACCGCTTCATTATATTAGTTCAAGATATAAGCTCATTCATTAACTTTATAATTCATTGCCTTCTCCACTTGCATGTAGGGGAAGTATTTTATTCCACCCAAAAACTAAATATGGAGAGCTCACCGGAAATAAGAAATACAAGTTTGGGAAAAGGTCCGTGTTTACTATTCAAAAAAAATGTTGAAACCCACACCCATTGCCATTAGCACAAAGAGTGCATCGGCGTGTCCTATTTTGCCGTACTCTTGCAAAGACACCAGCCGTTTCTCTGGTCTAAACGTTGGTCTGTCTAATTTTGACAGATAAAGCTGTGATTGACTATAAACAATGAGATGTGTGTGTTTTGTTTATGTGTCTTGGGATTGTGTACCGCACTCAGTTAAATGCAATAATAATTTGCATCGTTGATTTTGCTGTCTAGCGCTTATACGAAGCACCGCAGCAAAAAGCTTTTCTTAACAAAAAGTGTTTAAAATAATGTTATCTATCAGGTGCCAAAGTTTGTAGGTATAATTTGGGACACTCTGTATAACCAGCCAATAATTGTTTAATTCATCTATTATCATGGAAAGGTAGAACTTTAAAAGACGAGTCTTCCATTTGTTGCTAAAATGGTCCGAAATCATGAAAGACTGCTGGACCTCACCTCGTTATTTGCAGTAGCTGTTAAACTCCGTGGGAAAACCAGATTTCTAAGGTTGTGCTAGTTTGAACTGCCACTCGTCGTAGGTGTGAGTACCTAAATGCATACCATTCGCCTTTTCAGTCCTATTCTATTACCAGAGCAGATAATGTATTCACTAATTTTCTATTATCTCCTTTATATTTCACGATGGATGAATTTGTCATTGAACCTTTTAGTTTCATATTTGAAATTACCATCAAGCGAAATCTGCACACTCATTCGTAGAAAACCTGTATTTGAACAGGAAAAGTTCTGGTAGTTTCTGTCTGATGTAGGGAGCTTAAAAGGAAAGGGGTTTGGCATAGCTAGGAAGGCAGGTAATTATATTCAGAAGAGTTTCTTGGAATTGCGAGTAAGAGTGTAGACCGCAGTTAAGCAAATAAGCCCTTTATGTATTTACACACTTAAAATTAACCTTTTCCTGCTCCCGAGCACAAACTCCACATTCGCCTACTCTTTTGCCAAATATAATTATTAACCTCACTTCTACACACTTTGGCTTCATGCTACTTCATTGAAACTTCGTATGCGCCTCTTCGCGACTCCAAGATAAATCACAGAATGCGACATGAATAACGCAAGAAAATGATAGATAGCTATACGAGTTCTCTGTCATGTCCATTTTCTATTCTCCTTAGTTCTCATAGCACCTTGGTCATCTTTATTGGTGCCATGCGACTGCAGTAGATTCCTTAGTTTATGGCGCACAACGGGACTTCATTGAACTTACGTGTGAGGTATCCGTAGGAATCACCAAACTTTTAATCAATAAATAAATAAATTGTGTGGCTCTTGATTACCAGGCATTTCGGTACCTTTCTCTTCATGTTTAGAGCACACGGAGCACAGCCCATGACATGCCGGGCAGCGACAACATAAACAAAGCTGCCTCTTATACGAACTCCACTAAACAACCTACAGAGCCGTACAAAGTGAACCTGCAGATAGTAGCTAAGTTGAAATTATCTGCAGGGTTATATGGTTAAATTATTTATACATATACCAAGGGGGAAGGAAGATTACTTGCAAATCAGAATTACTTACAAAATCCCTCATTTTTAAAAGAAAAAGCAATACAGAGGGCCTGCATGGGTAATTGCTTACAAACCTGTGTAAGAAGAAAACATTACTTTGAAGTTGATCTGACTTTAAAGTAATTAGTTAATTTGGTGTATTTCACTTTTCGTGTATTAAGTGCATACACCTAATTTTTTTTAGTGTTGACTGTACCTACAGTGGTATAAGCAATTCCTAAGTCTGAAGCAATTTCGGTTTTGGTTTCGTGTGGAAATTTTACTTTCTGATCTGCTTTACGAGTATAACATTTCCTGTTTCTTTTCTGCGTTCAACGGTAAACACCAGATACCGAGCACTTCGACATTGTCGCGCCAAAAGCCACGGGGTCTACCAGCTGACGTATTTGTCTTTTGTTTCCGCAGCCGAAAGCCTCGCAGTCAACTTGCATCTTTGTCAACAAAGGTAATTAAAGTACGCCTCGAGTTTCTTTTAAGATGCCGTATGCTCGTAAAACTCAGTTCTATTTCACTAAAATTTAATACATATAGCAACGAACTACGTATAAATACATTCCGTATAAATAAGGTTCTATAACACGTTTCTAAATTACATTTTTCCGGGACCTACACAAATATACACTTTTAGTATCTCAAAACCAAAAGTTATATAACACACCTTGCATTCGTGTTTTCTCCATTTTCAGAGAAATGCTTTGAATCTGATTTCACCACAATTGCCTGCATCAAATTATAATTAAATACCCTCACTTGAGACATCTTAAAGATTTATTTCAATTGCAAATTAATTCAGGTTTATGTTCTCTATCCGCAACTGTTTATCAGGTTTGTATTATTCATTCATGTTATTTATATTCACCTTATGTTTAAAAACACCACAAGTACGCGAATACCATCTGCAATTATCAGCATCTTCCTGATTACATGTTCTTTTGGAATTACTGACTTCGAATGCCTAGAATTTGCCCGGCATTGCCTAATTCTCCGTCCCAATTAAGAGTGTGTCGCAGACCAGAGCAATTCCAAGCTGTTCGAGGAACTGTTCCCATTCCAAGCGTGTTTACGAAAAACCATATTTCGAGAAAAGCAGGTACTCTATCATTCTCGGCTATATAAACGAAAGCGCCATTGAGAGGAGGGAGTCGAAAAACGTTGAACGAGAGAGCTGTTGGCTGTTAGTTTTAAGTGTGTGTGTGTGTGTGTGTGTGTTTACAGTCAGAGTAGAGAGAGTTTGAATATCATCAGACAGTTGCAGACATTTAATAGGTGAGACAGAGTAGAAATGAAAGACAGGGTGTCAATGGTGTAGGTGATCAATGTTATGATAGGACAGAACAGCTGTGAGTTGCAAGGTCACGACGAATTGTAGATTGCATTAAATACAATTCTAAGGAACATAAAGTGATTGAAAAATACCTGAAAGTGTCATTTATCACAATATGTAGAGATCAGATTATATGCAATAAACAATCTCAAATGTGCCGTCAAAATTTTAAAATGTGTTTTAAAAGTTCAAAAATATGTGAAATGTGATAACATGCATTAACTTTCACATTGAATCGTGTTCCTTACATGCATTGCTGAAGCTTTCAATTTGATTTGCAGTATACAACCATAAGTAGTTTTTTTTAAAAAACTTTGTGGAGTAGGGGCACAAAAGACTCCCAACGTCCACAGACGTGACTGGACCGGATTTGTAAGACTGGAAAGCTCTTAAGAAGTTTCCTTTAATATTCTGCCCTACGCCATGCATTGCAATTTCCAACACTATTCTCGCTATATTCTTTTATTTATCTAAGAAAATCAAAACTTGACTCTCACGATTAAAAGAAAGTGCTGAGATAATGACAAGTCCAGTTACTTTCAAGTTACTTTATTTCTCTGCTAAAACTCAATCACAAAACAGTTGTTATCATTAACACAATTTAAAATCCGTCGTGACCTTGCAATTCACAGCTGTTCTGTCCTATTGTAACCTTGACACACACTACACTGCCTTTCTACTCTCGCGATCTGGCTTCGATAATCACAGTCAGTAAAACTGCTTTACTCAAAACTCTCTCAACAACCATCTTGCTCAACATTTAAAGAATCGCGCCAATAAGTGGCTTTTCTCGCCGTCCCACCTCGCTTATATAAACCAGGTGAATTACTGGCAAATTCTCTTCAAAATACACCTTTTCTTGAAACTTCTTGCAAACAAGGCGGCAGTTGAAAGCTTTTCTAACCATCTAAAATTGGTCTTTGTTCCGTTCCGACTATTGTTGTCCTTGTCTAACGACCGCACGTTACCTAGCAACGTCGTGGTGTGAGGTAGCTTGACCGTAAGCATCACTTTGAACGGCCGGCGACGCAATAGATTACAAGAACCAACCAATAAAATTGTATTTGCTAAATTAATGGATCGAACTGCTATGTGTACGTTTCTGTAACTACGAGACTTGTGCTTGGTGTCGTGGTGTTCTGATAAAGATAACTACGAGTATGTATGGGGAAAAACAAATGACAATTACAAAGTTACAAAGATGCTAGGTAGACAAATGCTAGGAGATAACTATATGAGAAGATTGGTTGAAAGTTGTTTCGTAGCGCCTCATTGTCAAAAGTAGCATGACGTACTGACAGTGAGATAGTCAGCATAAAAGAACAACGTTCATTCCTGTACCCCAGCGGGTAAGAATTGCCTCCGGGGTTAAAGGAAGTTCCGCGAGTTTACTTTTCTTTTTATAAGCCTTTACTCGAACAGGATCTTTTAACAAAAACCTTCTTGGTACCAGAAATTAAGGCATTTAGTTCAGGAAACTGTTCCCCCATGACTTCTACTACCCTTCAAATCCCATAGGGTTTCAATACAAGCTTCATGGATTAAACGGAGATAAAATATGTTCAGAGATAAAAGAGCTCGCAGCATCTAGACTGAAAGTAGAACCCGTAATGCTGTTAAAGCATCGTTCACAAAGCGAGCAATGGTGGAATTTTTATTAGTTTTCGCTAGGACCCTACAAGCGATCAAAAGTGGCTTTCACTGAGTTAATGAATCACTGCCATAATGATTCAGTTTTACTTTATGTGCTGTAATTCGAGTATAGTCTCGTGGAATCAGAAACAGCTCACAAAGTATGTTACCTAGCCTGAGCAGACGGCATTTTTCAGCAAAGCTCGTAACAATACTCATTTAAGCACTCACTTCCTTTACTTTATAATTTTGTAATGTATTTGTAATTAATTGCTAGTGTTAAGGCATGGCAACAGAGATTTCATTTTCTTACTGTGTTGAAAACTGTGCAATATATGTTTAATATATGGAAAAGCAGCACCACAAATTGCTGTGTTCATGAAAACAATATGGCAGCATATCGAAATAGCGAGAGGATGAAAAGTACAAATAACATTTTCGGAGAACATGATTGCTTCGTTCGCATTGTTCCCAAAAGTGTCCATATGCTCTTGTCGTTATGAGAATGGCAATGTGTATGTTTACAATCAGCAACATTAAACTCTAAATTAAATGTACATTAAGATTATAATACTTACAACTTTTTACACCACTAGGGTGCTCAGTGACAGGAATGAGATATGAATATATTACGTAAGAAAGATCACAAATTAAGTAAATAGATTGTAACAAATGACAATTGAAGTTACTTTTCTGTCACTTTATTTCCTATAAAGTTGAATTACAAAAACACAGTCCTCTTTTTATCGTTAACACAATCTATAACCCGTATGACCTTGTAACTCAGAGCTGTTCTGTCTGATTGTAACCTTGACATAAACTTCACTATTTTTCAGTTCTATTTTCTCAGTCTCATGAGCTGCTTTCGAAGATACACTCACAACCACTCAAATAGGCTTAACTAAAAAGCTGCTTCAAACAACTCCAGTGCGACGATTAAATGTCTACAACTGTTATTGGCGATGTTCAAACTTTCTCATCTCAAACACACGCACGCACGCACGTGCGCGCGCGCTCACACACACGCACGCACACACACACACACACACACACACACAAGTTGCTAACAACGGTCTTGTTCAACACTTAACGCCTCTCATTTCCCAACACCACATTCGCGTATGGCTGAGAAGGACATAGCATGGATTTTTCTTGAAAACCATCTTGTCTAGAACTTCTCGTAAATAAGCCGGCAGTCGAAAGTTTCTCCAACAGTCTGGAAACGCTTTGTTCTGCTGCGCTCATAGTTGTCTTTGTTCTGACCGCTATTGTCGTCGGACCGCACATTTACTGTACAGCAGTGGTGTAGGCAGCTTGATCATGAGCGTCTTTGAGGCACACGGGCACCATCACGATATCTTGAAAACAAAAAGTTCATAATAGATATTTAAATCCTGTATAACCGAGCAAACTAATGGTACCTCACTAGTCTGCTTGAGGGTGGCTGAACAATCTTGATCCAAATAATACAATCTAACTTCAATGTGTTTTCCCTCGTACTGCAGTTGTATTTATACAGTACTCAGCCATACTAAATGGTTCAAACCTATCACAGATTTCTAAGGGTTGTAGTGGAGATGAAGTAGATCGAAGTTTGACTGGCAAAGTACGTCCGGAAACGTGCTGTTTCATTACTACACTCTTGATAAGGTCAGATAATTTCAAATATCCCTCTTCACAATAGGCAACCGACCTTAATGGGGAGCGTTGTTTTCAGTCACCTGTTGGCTGTCCTCTGTTTACAATCTGATATGCTTCGCTTCGCACTTCGCCAGTTTATATTCAGACAATGCTGCAGGCAGTACTATGTTAATCTACTATGCTTCGAACTTGTTATCTGCTACTCAGATGTTGAGATATTAGAGTGCCCAGACCAGCTTATTATTAGGGCTCCCTAACTGTTCTTCTGTCGCTTATTTACGATGTACTTGGATTAGGCATCACAATGGAAACGTGCAGATTTTATAATCTAAGAGTAAAATTTGATGAGCGCTCAGGCTAGTGGTCAATCTCGCGCCTCAAAAGATCCCAGGAAACGATCCAAAATCCCCCGATGATTTTCTTTGACGCCCTGTGTACTATTACAGTGTTATTGCTATCTGAAATCCCTTTATGGCGTCTAAAGTCTACCTAATGTTGGTGTATCTACTGACTCGGAAAATACAGTCATATCTGTTATATTCCATTGCAAGTCAAATCTAATAGCTAAACCTAATGGTGCACAGAGTTTCCCTAATTGTATAGCATAACGTAGAGCACATTCCTTGCGCATGCGTGTTTTGCATTTTCTGTCCGACCCGAGGTTTGGTATGTAGCCACTGGTATCCATCTGCCCATTCCATCCAAATACCAAGTGTGCAATCTCAGTTATGGGAACATATCACAGGCAGTTTTTAGAAGGTGCAGCTTATTAACACTTGCCTGCATTAAACTACACTGAGTGTTGCCTTAATTGCATGCCCATTCTAAAAGCAGAATACGTTTCCATATAAATATACGTAAAGGCATCTTAGCTGAACTTAAAGGTTACGGTTTTCGGCTTGTGTACGAATGTCTGTATGGGCCCATGCTTAGTAGTTCATAAACAGCTGAACATATTCCTTCGTGTAATGTGTTTTCTTTCTCTGCTAGATCACTATAAAAACTGAGATAGTTATAGGACTAATTGTTAATATAGGTACCATGTATTTTGAATTAATAATAACTAACGTCCATAGGAACATTTTTACTTTGTCTACTGGCAGGTAGAGAAAGTATTGCATTCCATTCAAAAATTTGATATCGAGACTTCACCGGAAATATATCTTTTCAGGCCCCTGAATTAAAAAAAAAAAAAAAAAAAAAAAAAAAAAAAAAAAAAGCATTTTTAGAAAAAGTTCCGCGTGTGTTAGTTAATAATTAGTACATATAGGTATGATGAAATAAAAGTTTATAGTCGAAACTGATGAAAATGTGGCGAATGGTAGATGTGATTGAAAACAAAACGAGTAGCCGAGTTTGTTTACCCATAGACTCTTAAACGGGAACTCCGCGGTTCAAAGTCATCCTGACTGAGGTTTTCTCCCAGTCTTTTGATTAGCCTGGAATATTGTTCTCAAAACCGTTCGTCAAATACCATCTCATGTATAATCAGTGTTAACCACCTGTGGTGCCGTATATAGCAAGAACGGACGTTGCACACTGTCAAGTTAGGATTAATTTATCTCCAGAAAGCCCTAAGAACAGCAAGTGCCGAATTGTATCTTTCTGATTTAACCGTAGTTCTTTTTTAGCTTGTAGATTATTTAAAATAACATGCGTTAAGTTGAAATTAACCTTTACCAGCCCAAATTGTTTTGTTACTAATGCCGGTCATCCTCCGATTCATAAAATCGGTTTTCATAAGCGCACAAGGAACTCTCTCATGTAATAGACTTGAATAGCCAAAATAGTTTACCGCGAGAAAAATGGACTGGCCATCCACTGAAAGCTATAGGTCGCGGGTTCGAGACTCGGCAACTGCAGTGAAATGCGCCTGCGGTAAAGGATGTGGAAGGGCCCACGTAAAATAATCGGTGTAGTTACACGGGTGGATGATAACAGGGTAGCATTCGACTGTGGTTGCATGGATTTTGCTTCTCTCTATTCAAAAAAAACTCTGCAATGAAAGTTGTAAAAGCGTAATATTTTATAATTATTTAGTAAAAAAGCGATTTTTGGATTGTTGTTGCAAAAAATGCTCCATACCTTAAACAATATATCTGCGAAGTTTGAATCCCCTAGAGAGTGGGGATACAGATTTTGGACGCCATTTTTAAAATGGTGCGCCTGTGCCTCTGCTTTTTAAATGGGCGTGCCCACACCTTCCATGAAACCATTTTCTCGGAAAGGATTTTTTTTTTTTTTTTTTATTTCCTCATATTCAAAATCTATCTCCTCCCACAAAAATCTTGCTAGAGATCTTAATGTTCTTCCAATTTAGTACAAAATATGGGTAATAAAATGTCTATCTGGAATTTTTATGTTGCCTTTACCTTTTGATTAAAAAATAATATAACAGTGTGCTTTTTTATGACATTTTACACTTTGCGGCAGCAAAAAATTTTTAAAAAAGCATTTCCTTACTTTAATTTGTTACAATACTAATAAGAGATCAATTTTAAAAATCAATTCTGTTGTTCAACATCTATTGTAGGACATAGATTTTGATTATATCTAATAAAATTAATATAAACGAATTAATATATCAGAAATGTGATTAGATATTGGAATGAAATTGGGTGCAAAAGTTGTTTAGTTGCTAGCAATGCCTGTGCAAAACATTGAGTCATTCGGTATACCTTTAAAGGACGTATAACAAGAATATAACAGAAAAAAGATTAAACCACATTGAAAGGTTCATAGTATTTAAATGATCATTGGCTGTGAAAGGGTTAAGATATTGATGTTTTAGCTTGAAAGATTGGAAGATAAAAACTAATTTTATTAGACGGAATACCACGAGAATATGGGTGATAAAATGAATGACGTAAAGTGCCACAAAGATTGTGGTGGACCACTGTTACTGGTCTGAAGGTCTTGTATTGGCTACGCCATTATTTATCAAGTTAACTTGTGCAAGGAAATGCTGAGGGAATTGAACCATCTACTTGAAGCTGTTGTGGTGGGACCTAACCATCTCAGGTTGGCTCAATGTGACAATTTGTCACTGCTTGAATGACGACCTATGGAGACCTGAGGTCAATGTTATTCCGATCTCCCCATTACTTGCCTTGCTCCCCAGAGTAACTGCGATGTATGCAACAAGTTACTGTGTAAACCACTGAGGTAAAACAAAATAAGACACTCTGCTAACCTATGTACCTAAATAACGTTATTTTCGCAATTATCCTGTAGACATTAACAATTTTTACTTTCTCTACTGCGTATAGCAAAGTAGAGAAGCATTGTATTCCATCCAAAACTTTGATGTCGAGATTTCATCGGAAATATATGTTTTGAATCAAAAAAAAAAAAGTATTTTTAGAAAAAGCTCTCGCTCTCTCTCTGTAAAATCTAGAGGACAATGCAGTGTTAGAAAAATAACAGTTTTTGCATTTTGCTGTTTAGTATTTTCAATACTTTGAGTGCACCCACATTCTACCAATATTCGTAAAAGGGAAGTGAACCAAACATCGTAAACCGCCAAATAGTAAAATCCCGTCCATATGAAATATTGTCTCTAACCTGAAGTGAACCTCTTATTTCATCCATTTTGTTTATATTACTACGCTAATGCATGATGCAATATGTTGGTGTTTACCTGGTACGCATTTGTGTATTATTTTGCAAATTCCCGGAAAGTTGTAACTGTAAATAAGCAAGCCCTGCTAATGTAACCCCTTTCTCGGAAAAAGCAGGCTGTAACTTGAGTTTGAGTTCAGTGGTTACGCATAAAATTATACAGCCGGGGTATTTTCCAACGTGAAATTGGCTTTTGTAAGGTCCAACCAGTCCTCACAGACATTACTGCGGTTTTTACATGAAGAGAATAAAAATAAATATTAAACTGCTATTTCATATATAATCAAAAATCTCCAGCAGAGAGTGTAAAGTAATAACCCATCTGAAATCAACTGCATTGAACTATGGCTACGCTTTCAGTTTATAAATCCGTACTCCAATTAAAACGTTCACGCTTTTCGATTGATCACTTCGGACGCACCTTTGCATGTAATAGTGTGTTGCGGGAATCACATATTCATTAAAAATACTAATAAGTCGCCAAAGTCAAACGGCGTGCATTAACGTTACGGGTTTTAGTAACCACGTTATTAACACAAACTAAATTTTCAATCACGGCTAACTGAACTCTGGAGGAAAAACTACATTTTTTGACTCTAGGTTAGTCGTAAATCGTTGTTGTTCTTTAGGCAAAATAAAGTAGGTACCTTGACGAAATCACTTGTTTTGACGTGGAGCTACCGCACTCCTTCCGTTAACAGTGTAATATACTGTATAAATATTGGCTACCAGCTGTAGCAGTTTTAAACAGTATGTTTATATGGATTATGGCAGTCATGGGCAAAATCAGCTCAAAAGGGCCACCCCACTGAAACGCTTTCTTCCTCACTCCACCGGCTATACCTCCCCTTCACTATTGTTCAGTTTTCGACACGCTTCATTCTGTGGCGAGTATATCTTCATCAGGACGTCTGTTTCATGAAGAGTGGTAGTGAGAATTCGTTGTAAGTTACAAAACAGGAAATTTTAATGTTTAATATGCGGATCTCAATTTGCAATTATAAAGCATTACAATATCAAACACCACTATGATCAGAAACATAAAGCAAACTTTATTAATGTTACAGGTATTTATTTACAATGTCAAAAGGTACTTTCTGAATACTCGTATTTGTAAACAAATAAATGGCACGATATGATTCAAGTTTTTACTTTTTCTACTAGGTTTAGTAAGGTAGAGGAAGTATTGCATTCCACCCAAATATTCGATGTGAAGATTTCACTGAGTGGAGTGGATTTGGTTTAAGGGCGCTCAACTTCTAGGTCATCAGCGCCCTTAACAGACTCATGGCAATAGCCAGATATAAATTTCACTCAAAAAATAAAAATACTAGCAACAAGAAAAATATACAAAGGTAAAAAGCAGTGGCAATAGCCAGATATGAAACAAGGTGATAAATATGTCCAAAATCAGAAACAGATAATTAAAAATTTTAAATCCTCAAATTTATATTGCACTGCGCTAAAAAATTAAAAACTCTATCAACCGCTGTTTTGTCGTCCGCTAGCACCTCTGCAAGTCTGGCAGGCAGCTGCAGAGAATCCAGAAGGTGCGCTAGAGAGTAACACTCCAAGAGCACGTGGCGAACCGACAAAACGTTGTCACACAGCGGACATAGAGGCGCAGGGTCCCGTGAAGATTTCACTGCAGATATGTTTTGAGGCCTCTTGAATTAAAAAAAAAAAAAAAAAAAAAAAAAAAAAGCATTTTTAGAAAAAGGTACGTGTGTTTGTCTGTCTGTGGACAGTAGAACTCAAAAACGAAAAGTCGCAAGGAAATTGTAGATTTTCCGACAAGAATTCCTAATCAAAAGTATTTACTTAGTCCCACCTGAACCACCTAAGAGTTTGTAATGAAATTATGAAGCATCCTGTATATACAAAGCCTATGATTCTAAACAAAGAGGGGAAAACAGGCAAATGTGGTGTTATAACCATCAGCGCAAGGTGGATAGATTAAATGCCTCTGTGCAGTAACGCTATCACGTTACAATAATATGCATATTAATGAATTGGTTTACGGTATGTACCACTGCAGTGACATTGTTGATAGCAGTAAAACATGTATCAGTACGCAAATACGGAAATGACAGATATAGGCCATTGTATTGGGCAAAACGGATAGCAATGGCAGAGCTACTGCGGTATTATGTACACAACCACACACGTCTTTGAACATGTGCGTCAATTCCTGCACCGCTGGTGTGGACGTATAATCAAACTGGAGCTGACAATTCAAACTCCGTTTGTAATTTAATGCAAGATAATCCGGACGTTCACTTAAAACTATGCTAGATGCTATAGTGCATGACCTTGTTTGTCTAGCCGCTGAACAAAGAGTTTAGTCCGGATTTACTTCCGCAGAGATGCATGACTTCTGTGACACAGAAGTTATCTGGCCACCAAGATGTGTTCAGTCCTGAACATGCGGATTTTCCATGTCTCAGTAACAGATAAAGGTCTAAAGTAGTGCCGTTGTGACGTCAGCTGACACCGCTGAACGTGCACGTACTGATCATTTCAGCGTGTGACGTCACCGCGTTCTGTACAGCTGCCACAGAGGAATAGAAAATAGTTTGAGGCGTGTGGGATGCAGCAATGTAGGAAAGACAGGAAACATATCTGGTGTTGATAAGACAACTAACAGCTTGGCTGTTGTAATATTAATGATGCCTGTGTTAATTACACAATTGGTCACAGATTATAAACAATCTTATTTCGAATCTCTGCTATGATAAAATATACAATTCTAGTGTACATGAAGGACAGCGATTCCATAAGTAAAAAGAACGAGCCATGCTGTCATTTTCGTTGCAAATTAGGAAAACAAAATGATGTGAACTTTTTCCAACACTTTCTGTGTTATTTTTGTTTAGCCAGTTTATCAATGTTAGGACATGATGTCTGCGAAATTTGTAATCAAAGACTGCATGTTAGGTAGTGATCTAATAAGTTACTTCAGGATTTGGACTTCCATAACAGAACCAGACAGAGACACTGACTGCTCTGTTTAACTTGTACTGGCCATGTTATTGTCATCGAGAGCGCTACACCTGACTGAACCTTCCATTTCCGTACTCACAGCGTCACTTATCTAGGCAATATTGTATTAAACGGCTCTCGCCTGACATCATACGAACTGATAGTCACACCGCTTGAAGCTGGCTTCCTCTTGTTTAAATGGCACGTGTCGTTTCAAAATATTTCAGAAACTGTTTTGTTCGGCCGACATTAAAGGTCCGTGAAATCTGTAAGCGGAGCACTTGTTAATCCCTAGCATAAGACAACATTAATTTGTCAAAAGTGTGTGCTATAGTTCCCTGCAAATTTTGAAGGAATATTGATATGGTTTAGTATTAACGATTAATACTTTTTATTCTTTATTTTAGCTTATACTCATATGAGATAACTAGGCTTTATTTGGTTACTTTTATGATTCATGTTAATGTATTACTACATCTAGGATTGAACGCCGTGCTGGCTAGGCAATCACTTCACCACACATGCATTACGTCAACTCTTCCCCTTGGAGATGACGTAGCTTCAGCAAGTTAATTCACAACAATGACGGCACATCACACTTAAAAATGAACACAATGAATAGCTGACCGTTTGTTGACAAAAATGCAGGAGACACCCCTCAATATCTGAAGGTTGTAAACTTTTGAAACCCCACAGTGCTTTTCCGGACATGGTCGGATTTTGTAAAATGGTCAGTATTCCGCTCTGCAGAACCAATTAACAAATGTTTATTGTCATATTGAGTTTACTAATCTGATTAAACTGCATGCATGCTTACAAAGTGACAGATCGAAAATGAAAATAACCTTGCATCGACTTTTCCTCCCATAGGACCAAGTTTGACAACAAAAACTATTTGCAAATTAGAGCGATTTGCTAATCCTAACAACTAATTCCTTGCACGTATCGGTGTTTCAAAAGTAATATACTAGATGGGAATATGAATTTTTTCAACTTTTTTCTCTCTTTTGCTTGGTTTTTTGGTTGCATCAACAACTGAGAGATAAATGAACTGTAACGTCCGCCTATTTTCTCTAACGCGGGGAAACTCATGTGGGAAGACAACCAGGGCCGCCAGCATTCTAGCACATCAGCTTACTACATATCTAAGCTAGTATCGGAGGGCAATGAGGTGTCTTACAACTTCTGGAGCCTGGGTATCACCACCCAGGCGTACCCTATTTCCCAAGGGTATAGGGAGCCACTGCTCTGCCAAGTCCAACCCATTCCGAACAACTTCCCCTTCGGGAGCAGCTCGAAAGTTCGGCCCGGCGTACTTCTAGCAACGTAAGATAAACACAGAGAAAATAAAGGACATTTTCTTCTTCTTCTTCTTCTTCTTCTTCTTCTTCTTCTTCCTCTTCTTCTTATCTTCGTGGCATAGGCATACATTCCTGTTCCGCCTTCAGAGTTCTCCAGCCATTGTTTCCTGGGTCTGCCAACCGATCTTCTGCTTTTAGGATGATAGTGCCTCAGCACTTATGTTGCATGAATTGTTTAGGAAGTCTGATCCCTGGCATTCTTTCAACATGTCACTTCCACTTTTATTTGAAATCTTTTAATCTATCATTTATATTAAAAATTCCTAACTCTTCTCCTATAGTTTCATTTGTTATTAAGTCTCGCTTTGTACATCCCTCCACACTTCTTCAGAATTTTATTTCTGAAGCCTGTATTTTACTCTGTTGCTTCTTAGTTAGTGTCCAAGTCTCACTTCCATATGCTAGTATAGTTACAGCCATAACTTTGTAAAACTATAATTTTGTTTCTTTACGTATTTTGTTTCTAAATCTCTTATTAATAATTTTTCCATACACTCTTTGAAATTTACATAAAAGTGTCCACGCCATATTCCTTGTCATAACCAACATCAGTCCCCAAGTAATTAAAATGCCTTAGCTGGTCTACACAATGGTTATTTACAACTATTTTTGTTCTAGTAGATTCTTTCCCACTACCTTTGTTTTTGTAAAAGAAATTTTCATATTATACTTTTCACAAGGTTCATCAAGTTCAAAAATAGATTTTTGCAGGGCAGCCTCACTATTTTGTATAACATCCAAATGGTCGGCAAATAATAAAATATTTAAAAAGCTGTTGAAATTTTAAAACCTACATACGCTTCAGCCTAATACTCCATCACGCAGAACTAAAGCAATGATAAGCAGAAGTAAAAAAATCTGATGTATTGCACTCACATAACTTTCTCTACTCTTGTAGTAAACATTCTTAGAAACTCTATTCCTATATCTTCTTCGCGTTAGATAAGATAAGCATTTGCAGAAATTATCTTATTGCTTATTTCCTTGTAGGTGCAAGGGAATATTAGAATACAGAAGGCTTTGAGGGATAGTCAAACCTTTTAAAGCTTTCAGGTTCCGTTTTCTTTCCACGGTTAACATATAAAAAATGAAAAACAACGTTGCATTTGATGAAAGTTTAAGTTTTCCGAAACTGACACAAATAACAAGGAATATCTCCATAACGATTCACTCTACAAAATAATTTGGACATAAATTGTGTGTATTAGCGAGATCTATATTTTTGTATAGTAAGACTTTGTCTACCTCTTACGGTTTACGAGTTATTCAAAAGTCATCCGGAGTAAACAGGACAGCATAGGCTACAGCCAGAAAATTCAAAATATACATTTCATTTGTCATAAAAATATCTTAAACGTGTGATTTTAAGAGGTGGAATCAGTACTGAAAAATTCAATACCATAGCCGGGATTTGAACCACCCTTATCGAGCGGTTGCTCTAACCACTAAGTTACCATGGCTAACTTGCCAGTATGGTACTAAATTCCTCAACTGATTCGTTCTTTCTTGGTTAGAATATAAGGGGAACTCACATCACAGATAAATATCCCAAAGGCGACTTACAATAGGAATCCCTTTATGTCTCAACGAACTCGCACAGACTGAAACAGACTGAAACATGCACGCATGCACACACACCTTTTTCTAAGTGTCTTTTTTTTTTTGTGATTCAGGGGGCTTGAAACATATATTTCCGATGAAATCTGGATATCGAATTTTCGGGTAAAATACAATACTTCCTCTTCTTAATAGTAGAGAAAGTAATAAACGATAAGGTTAAGCTGAATAATCATGTTATTTTCATATCAAAATCTTTGAATATCTGATTGCGATGAATAAAGGATGGGGCGTTAGTGTAAGGAATAATGGCACTGGAAAGTCCAAAGCAATATTAAAATGAAAGAAATAGCGTGCAAACAATGAATTACGTCTGTGATGTAAGCTGGCGTTATTAACGATCAAGTTCAAGGAGAACCTGAATCATCCTAACCCACTCCTTTGAAAGAACAAGTAGCTAGTGACCGCATAGCTGAAAATTACAGTTCTCCATGGCAAAATAAATTGCAAGTAAACGCACATATAAGGAAAAGCCAGGAACAACGAAATTGTTTTATCCTTGAAAACGGAAACATAGCTACTAAGTTGAATACATTCGCCTTTGTATGAATCAATGGCGGCGAGAGAATACTTGGGCAAACTGCTGCACGTTTTCAACAATACCATTGAAAATATAATGTGCTAGAAAATATGTAAAATTATACCTATAACTCTCAAGGTTAGGTCCTTTTGCTTCTTCTTCGCTACACGGAGTAGGCAATCGCCTGTTCGAGCTCACAGATTCCCTTTCCATCGTCTTTTCCGCCATCTTAAATTTCTTCTTTCAATTGCTTTGTAGAAAAAGTAACTTTGGTGAATGGATGAGTGACTGAGTGAGTGAGTGAGTGAGTGAGTGACTGAGTGAGTGAGTGAGTGAGTGAGTGAGTGAGTGACCGACTGAGTGGAGTTCAAGGGCCCGTCGATGACTAGGACATTTGGGCTCATTAAATATACGGTAGCATATGGCAATCTAATCAAAATCGTAAGGACTATTTTTGAGAAAATAAAACTATGCGAAAAGCTTTCAATATAGAGGGTAGTTTGGGAATGGGAATCCATTTTTAGAAAATTTTCCTGTCGTATCCTTGAAAGACGCTGATGTTAAATATTGGTTTGGTTTGGTTTGCTATTTAACGGACCTTTCGTTTTTTAGTTTCTCTACTGGTAAGTAGGGGAAGTATTGTATTCCACTCAAAAATTCGAAGTCGAGATTTCACCGGAAATACATGTTTTGAGGCCCCCTGAATCCAAAAAAAGCATTTTTAGAAAAAGGTCCGTGTGTGTGTCTGTGTGTCTGTGTGTCTGTGTCTCTGTCAGTCTGTCAGTCTGTGAGTCTGTCAGTCTGTGGATAGCATAGCTCAAAAACGAAAAGTCGGTTAAAAACCAAAGTTGGTATTTAAGTTTAATGTCGTTCAAGGATGTGACACGAAGATTTTGAAGAAAATAGCCCTAAACTACCCTTTACATGGAAAATTTTTCGAAAATTTTGATTTTCTTGAAAATGGCTCTAGCGATTTTGATTAAAATGTCATATGTTTGAGATATTTTTATGACAAATGAAATGTATATCTTGAATTTTCTGGCTATAGCCCCTGTAGTCGTATTTACTCTGGACGACTTTTGCATAACTGGTAAACCGTTAGAGATAGACCAAATTATACTATACAAAAAATGTAGATCTTGCTAAAATACACAATTTATGTCTCAATAAATTTTCTTGTAGGGTGAACCATTTCGGAGATATACCTTGTTATGTGTGTGAGTTTCGGAAAACTTGGAACTTTCGTGAAATGGGT
The DNA here is from genome assembly GCA_030765045.1 of Tenodera sinensis. NCBI lineage: Eukaryota > Metazoa > Arthropoda > Insecta > Mantodea > Mantidae > Tenodera > Tenodera sinensis. The sequence goes on along the minus strand of CM060963.1, from coordinate 179,482,576 downwards.
CATCGTTGTTCATTTTTTTATATGTTACGTGTACAAAGAGAACGGAATCTCAAAGCTTTAAAAGATTTGACTATCGCACAAAGCCTACTGTATTCCAATATTCCCCTTGCACCTACAAGGAAATAAGCAATAAGATAATTTGTACAAATGTTTATTTTAACTAACACGAAGAAGATATAGGAATAAGAGTTTGTAAGAATGGTTAGTACAAGAGTAGAGAAAGTCATGTGAGTGCAACACATCAGATTTTTTATTTATGGTGTTTACGACAGAAGGAAACACATACACAACAAACACACACCCAAACAAACACACGCACACATCCATACCCAGCTACACACCCCCACAATCACCGACACACACCTTTCGTCACCCTGGGTGACTCAGTTGGTTAGACTGTGGCCTACTGATGCCAAAGTAGCGGGTTCAAAGCCAGCCCAGACCGATGTTTTTTAAGTGTACTTAAAAACAACAGCTCCATGTCAATAGATTTACTGGCATGTAGAAGAACTCCTGCGGGGTGAAATTCCGGCGCATCGGCGACGCATATGTGATTCTGGCAATTGACAGCGTCATTAAACAACAAAATAATTTTTTTTTTAAAACACACCTTCTTTCAAAAATATTTTTGGATTGTGCTTCAGGAAGTCTAAGCGGAAAACAATATTTACTCTAGTAAGTAGTAGAGAAAGTACACCCTGAGGATATATGTAGGCTTATTATGGGTATAAGTAAGGATATTTTTATAAATGATAACTTAATGTACATCCACTTCGGCTTCTTAGCTGTTTTTCATCTTCGTCTAACAGATTTTCCCACAAAGCAATCACAAAGTTTACCACCTGAGGCTATTTACATGGTCGTAACTTCGCCGCAAACTCAACAACGCCTATCACTATAGAATATCTGCTTTGCTTCCCACCTCAATGCGTGATTTACTGACCTAGGTAGTGCGAGGTCATTCAACTCAGTTCCCATAAGCAGTCGTTATCGTGATCCCTGCCCACTTTGCGCCACACCCCCATGAAGATACTAACCAACCTGAAAACATGCTACTCTTTAATAAATAAAATTATATTTTCGAGAATACAAACAGGTGAATTTATATTTCGGATAGCAAAGGGATTATATGGCCCAAAAAAGTCCCTCGTTTATAAATTCGGCACTTTACAATTTGATCTTGAAGTACTTCCCCAGTAAAACCTTGGTCGTAGAGGTGATGAATTGTAAGTCTAGAAAAGCTATAAAAAGGGGAATAAGAAAAACAAATATACAAGTTAGAAGGCGAACCGAAGGGAAAAAAAAAACAGGCGGTTTTTCTTTGCTAAACTTTCCGCTGTTATATAAGAGATGCAATAAGCGCGCACTAAAATAAAAGCTTACGTATCTTAAAAGGCGTCAACAACATAAGAACGAAATTAAAGCATAAGGAAAACAAATAATAGAAAAAGTTTCACCAGATGTTTATTATTAAAATGCTGAGCTGTGGTATTGGAGGTACTTGTGATGTTATCAAGATGTTAGAAAAGGAACTCCATGCAAGAAGGACGTAAGTCTTTACCAATACGAAAAACTTGTATTTATTCCATAGGAAGAGCTACTGTGGAGAGATATTTAGGAATAAGTTTACTGGAGGTATAACTAGCTTACAAAATAACACAAATATTTTGAACAAGAATTGGCGTGTCAGACAACGATTTCAATCATAACTACTTCTTTTCTTTGCTATAAAAACTTTTAGATCTACAATATAATGGGGGCATGCTACTACCAAATGGAAAAAAAAGCATTCGTGATTGCTAATTAGTGAAAGCTATCATATAGTATTTGTATGTCCAAATCCAAATTCAAAATCGATATTTCATTGTAAACTCGTTTTGAGGCTTCCTAAATAAAAAAGGATATTTCTGACAAAGATCCGTGTGTGTTCAAGGTTGAAGAATCAGGCGTCCGTGTTTGTTACGTTGCGTCTGGCCGGTGGAGAAGCGCTATGCAGAGCTTCCTTTTTTGTCCGTTCGAACTGCTCAGCTTGGTGCGACCTCCAGGTGTTCTCAGGTAGACTTCCCTTCAGGAGACCACGATGATTAGGGTCTTGCAGACGAGTTTAGCGGCGTTATGACTAGAAACGTCAGGAACCCGTTCATTGTCGCGCACATCGTCACCTTGATCTGGTTATCCTGCGGGTCTCTCCCCTTATCATTACTTCTTGGTTGGATTCGTAGTGGAAATTAGTTGCCTGGTATCAGAATATACGTTGACGTCAGAGCTCTGGTTTTATCTGTATAGTCCATTGCCATGCATAACGATATTTGGTACTAATTATCCTGGTCACGGTCAAGAGAAAAGGTTTAGTTGCTGTGATCTTGAATTTAAACAGAATAGTGCAATGCGACGAAAAATCATGCCGAAGACGAAGACATCTAAAATTAAGTAGTGAAGGAAGAATATGACTAAGTGCTTCCATCAATTTCTTTAAAGATTTTCCAACAGGAAAATACGCAGTTATCATGAATAAGGATTTATATGTAGAGATTGCAACACCCAAAAGTCATAAATTTCATTGTAAATTATTAGAGGAAAATAAACAGGAAAACTGGTTAGTCCACAGTTTAAATGATTTATTGAAAAGTACACCGCCTAAACCAAACATTGCATAGAAATTACTCACCTGTATGCTATGCAAGATTTCTGAGTAATATTCGGCACAGATAATAAACTTTGGATCAGCGTAGATGAAAACACCAATGTTGAAGGTAACTGAGTTGGAAATGTGTTTAATAATAATATACTTCTGTTGTTACTATCGTGCTTTTTGATATACAGGATGGAAGGGAAGTCATTAAATTCCTTCTAATATGTGCTTCATAGAAGCATTACTAACAAAAAGGTCTAATTGTATTTTGTTCTTTGATCAGCCGATTTCGAAAAAATAAATGGTTTTTGGCTTTTGAATTGGATGCGTAATTCCACAAGAATGAACGGAGATAACAGTTTATCACTTGCAAGATGTGTAGTGTAACTTATTTCTGACATAGCTTCCGTAGTAATTATGGGACATCACACAGGGTTTCGAAATAATTAATCACTTAACAGAATTCAAAGAATACTTCGACAGCTCTTTCAGAAAACGTTGCATTGAGGTTGGTCAGGGAAGTGAACTGGTTTGTGCTGTAAACAGCTCGGGCGCTTTCGCTTTCGTGTAATGTTTTGGGAGCTAATGTTTGTGATTGGTCTACACTCGCACAGTAAACATGGAAGGACAAGGTAGGGTATGTGTTTATTTTCTCAAGATGCACCGTTACGGTGGTTTTTTATGTACTGAGCTAGGGAAAGTGACATCCACACAATCTGCAGTGTTGCCAGCTTGTATCCAACAAAACTAAAATATCTCCATAAGAAATGGCCAGAGACAAAAACGGAAGATACAAAATGTGTTCCAAATACCGAGATCTACCACTGGTTTAAATTAATGTAATGACTTCCCTTCCACTCGGTATATACTTCTATACTTTTCTTTACGAATTTTCTGCCTGACCTTGAATATGACCTCCCAAAACTTGTCGCTATAAATGTCTTATGTGTACTTTGCGGCTCAGCCAACGAACATTCGCTCTCTAATCATATTGTTTTACATCTCAATAGATTTAATAACAAAAGCAAAGACGGTTGCCTTCAAATAATGGGACTTACTTAGAACCTTGCCTGTATGCAACAAATGTAGAAAAGATATAAAATCTTCCAGCATATACTGTGCAAGTGCGAAGGTTTTACCATATCAGATACCTATATTAAGGCGCATTTGGAACCTGAGGTTATAAGAAGGGGAAATACCCAAGACGTGGTTCGTTATATCCGGATCATGTTTTTTACAAAGACATGGAGATTATGAGGCACAAAAAGCTCTTAAGATCCACGTACGTTATTCTAATTGGGGCAATTGGAGCCTCTCAGCTTTTCATTATCAGATCAATTATCATCAATAACGATCGTTATAGTATACGTAATATTGTGCAGTCTCTTATTGCTGTTGTCAAATGTTGAAACTGTGTATGGTTCCTTAGTGCTTTTTGCATATTCGTTGTATGTTCTTTCGTGACGTACTAATTTAGTGCGCTTGTAAGTATGAAGGTGCTTATTTTTACTTTCTGTACTACGTATAGTACCCTACCCTACCCAAAAATTCGATGTGTGTGTGTATATGTGTGTGTGTGCGCGCGAGTGTGTCTGTGCACAGCATAACTCAAAAACTAAAAGTCGTTTAAAAACCAAAGCTGGTACTTAAGGTTAATGTATTTTAAGGATATGACACGAAGATTTTGAAGAAAATCCTTCCACCCTAAACTACACTTCAAATGGGAAATTTTTCGAAAATTTTTATTTTCTTGAAAATGTCTAACAATTTTAAACAAAATGTGTGTGAGATATTTTTATGACAAATGAAATGCATATGTTGAATTCTCTGGTTACAGCCTATGTAGTCTTATTTACTCTGGATTAGCTTTGCATAACTGATAAACCGTAAGAGATAGATCAAATCTTGCTGTACAAAAAATTTAGATCTTGCTAAAACGCACAATTTATGTCCAAATAAATTCTTTTGTAGACTGAACCATTTCGGAGATATGCCTTGTTATTGGTGTGAGTTTTCAATAACTTATACTTCTGTCAAATGGGACATCGTTATTCAGTTTTTATACGTTAACCGTACAAAGAGAACGGAATTTGAAAGCTTTAAAAGATTTTATTATCACTCAAAGTCTACTGTATTCCAATATTCTCCATGTGCCTACAAGAAGATAAACAATCAGATAATTTCTGCAAATGTTTATCTCAACTAACACGAAGAACATATTATAGAGATAAGAGTTTGTAAAAATGGTTGGGACAAAAGTAGAGGAAGTCATGTGAGTGCAAAATCCAGAGCTTTTACCTTTGTCTCCAAGGCAGAATCTCAGTTCCCTACGTTTTTGCTGCTTGTTGTTCTACCTCAATGGATTCTTGTACGAAAACTCTTATTTGGAGGCGTTGGTAATGGAAAAACTAATATTATCTCATACACCTGCAGTGACAAAATATAATTATAAGGATGTCTTATCTTCTTTATTCTGAATTAGCATGATTTATAGGGCTCTGGAATTACAGATGCATTTTACCTTTATCAAACAGATTTCAGATATACCATGTTGCTTTTGCATTTTTTGGAAGCTTTGTTATTATTCCGTAACGTGAGACTATATTTTTCCCTAAGGCTTTATACGAACAACTTCTATTGTCTCAAACTATTCATAATAATATTTCATACATTTTCTTTTTACACTTAAGGACCATAGAGACCAATTTAATATATTCATAAAATCTGTTTAACTTAGTCTACCTAGAACCCAAACGGTTGACCTTTTCACAATAGTCCGCAAGATTTAAAGTCACCCTACTTTCCTCACTTTTTCCCCTTTAACTCAATGTTTGTTGTTTAAACTTCCGTTTTCGCTATGGTAAACATTTTGAAATTACACCTTAGTAACATATATAGGGGTTAGAAAGTTAAATAACACAGAAATCCCTACAAACAAACTGAAAAGCATTATCTGCAGTTATTGCGATTTCATATTTCCGTTACTGTTTGTGTCATTGGATTTTGCTGCATTTTCCCGTTCCATTACCAACGATATCATGTTCCCGAGGGAAAAACACAGTCACAGACTAATATGATTACAATTATCGTATTACCCGTAGGATACAATCAAAACAGTCGTACTCTCTATGGGATTAGGTGCTGTCATCGAAAAAAGTACCAATAAAACTGCGCTTCTAGGATATGCACAGCAATAGCCTCACAGGTAAACACAGAACAATAGGTCGAACATGATTGTGTAATGTGAAATTCATTTTTAATATTTTGCCGCAGAGGCTCATGACATGACTGTATGAAACACGAATACTGAGTGAGGTGTAAACAAGCTATATTCCTAAACACAGGTTAGTTATGTTACTGAGAGGTTTCAGAACTAAATCGCGTAGATTCAACCATTCGACAAAGTGCTCTTACAAAAGTAGGTGTAAGACATCTATAGCCATGTTTTGAGAGGTCAGGCAGAAAATCCGCGAACAAACAGAGAAAGACATTGAAAGGACAGAGCAAGGTTGCGAGGAGTAAAAGTTGTGAGTTGTGATAGCACGGAAGGCTATACACTGTGTTAACGATGAGAAGATCAGTGTATTTGATAAAGTTTAGGAGACAATAAAGTGGTAGACAAGTAACTGAACTGATCTTGTCATTTTGTCACACTGGCGACAGGAAGGGATTCGTCGAATTGCCACTTTGTCACAGTATTGCCTCCATGAAACTAATGTACTAGGTTTGTTTTTTAACTGCATTTTCGTTTTTGAGCTATAATGTTCACAGTCAGGCAGGCACCTCTGCTTTAAGTAGTGGAGAAAGTAATACATCCTTATAGTACATTTACAGACAATTCAACTGTCTGCTGTAAGCATCAGCAAAGTTTTCTGTTTTGATTTTAAATTTGATTCCTGTTGCAATTTCAACAAACCGCCAACGTAGAAGTATCTCTGAAAAAAAAAAAATGTTTTCTCTCTCTCTTTTACCCTTCACATGCTTGGTCGAGGACTGGTTATCCTCGCATCCTTTGACTCAAAGTGATACTCACGTAGTGCACCTGTCAACGTCCTAAAAAGGGACTGACTTTCAGAATATATAGCGGATGTGGTAGTTTCTTCAAGCTTAAAATCTGAATGTGTTACAAGATAAAGCTGACTGTCAGGGTTGATTTGAAGACGTTTACTCCAGAGTAAGTAAAACCAACACTTTCACTATAGAATAGAAAAGCCACAAAATCCTTTGCAAGAAGGGCTTCCTACCCCCGGTAGTGTTAGCTCAGTTTTACACACAGGGTGCTTGTCTTCAAAACACTACAATTTTAGCTCTAAATTCACAATTGTGACTTTCCACTGGTCCCTATTCCTCGCTAGTCGTGCTCACTGTGGTCCAACCGCTTCCGCGAAGCCCTGTGCCCACCGGTTTCCCCTTCTTCTTTTCCCTCTTCTTGGGTCACACAGTGACGGTATAGGCCCAGCTGTTTGCAGGTAGCCGGGCCATATGTCCTCCCCATTTCCATTCGAGCCCTCTTGTCGTCTTGTGTGCGTCTTCGATGCCACTTCGTAATCTCATTTCTTCACCTTATTTTGCCTCGATAATACTATCTTAATTGTAAACCTTATTATATTACTGTTGGTACGTTTGTATAAAAGCAGACTATTTCAGAAAGTACAAGTCGCTGGGCCATCAACAAATTAACCATTCGTGCGGTCGCTGGTTCAAATCCCGTGGGCCGACCAATCTCTCTAGGAATCTTTCATATTTTCTTTCAATCGACAAGGTAAACATCAAACTGAATATTTAACACCACGACCCAAAGTTCCACCTTACGTCTAAAACAACAGTAAAAATGAATATAGATGGCAATAGTGAATGTTGTGCCACCTAGCCATAGATAATAAAAGCAGATATACTGGATGGCACCCTAATGCCATCTGCCTGTCACAGAGGCGGAGATACAGTTGCCCTGCACTGCTCCCTCTGTGTACTCGTGACGAAGTAAGGTGATACAGTATAGAGATGGGACCTTGTAGACTAACTGTCCATCACACACCGAACTACGATGTATCTTTTAATAGTTCCTCACAGATCCGTCACGATATGACTGAGTAGTTAAGGCGACAAAATAAATAGAGAAAAAATCGTTTCTGGTCCACGTTTTCCGACGTCATCTTTGCTGTGCTTTGATAAGAAATTACATAATTAACAATAACTAAGCTACCACCGAACTCAATACCCCTGTATGTTGAAACATTTGTTTTAGGAGTAGAATGAGTAGATGAAAATTTATTCATTGTTACCAGTTTGTCAAGCTACTCCTACATATCTTCAAGTATTGGATCCCCAGCATTTTACTTGGTAATTGAACTACGCAGATAATAAATTATCATTCATAATATAATTATTGTAACGGCACCCGCGGCTAATTACCTACACCGGGAAGGGAACCAGCACCTATCTGCGCTAAAGACTCGTCCGCCGAACGGACCTACAGCATACGGAAACAATAACTATTGTGTGCTGTTCTATCGTCCAGACTGTCCCTTTTCTTTCTCGAGTATTCCACTTCCGGAACTGTCCCATTGTGCACGAACCTATATATGGGAAATCGTGCCAAGTGCGGTTCAGTGCGAGTTATAAACTGTCAGTTCTATAATGTGATTCTATTCGACGGTTAAGTTCTGTTGTTCTAAGTTTGTGCGAAAGTGATCTAAGGGTAATGTTAGCGCTACGCTAACTGACTTGAAGATAAATAAAGTATGATTAGCAGTAACTTGTATTTCTCATTTGTTACGCTATAAATCACATGACACTGCGCAGTACATCAACTGGCATTCCGCCTTTAGAACTATAAAGCATGCGTAGCAAACTACTCAGTGTGTTACCACAGTTATGCATAAACTCTTTTTACCTTAATTTTAAGTTCCTAAAGCACATACTACTAACAGGAGAATAATCTTACGTTATTATAAGATGACTTTGAAAAGTAAAAGCATCTACAGATAGAGGTAGACTATAGACGGAGGGGATTCCACTCTGAATCAAGTATTTAAGTTATTGTATGTAAAACTCCGGGAAGAAGGATGAAATGGCAGCGTTCTACAGGCCTGCTAGAACCCGAACGATTAGCGTGACCCAGAGTGAGGGTCCCTAACATGTGCTGGAGAATCTTCTCTCGACACCAGTGTTTGACAACAGTCCCCATTCACGTGGATTTCGACAGCGGTCCAGCTTAACAGGTGAGGCGACTGCAATGCCCTCAGTCTGTCAAGAACAGCAGTTAGAGTTTGCAAACATCTCACACAACAGCGCCAAATCGCACATCGCCAACACTTCCACCCTGAAAGACCGGCTTGACGTAGATGAAGGTGAAATGAAATGGAGGGACGGGAAATTCGGGGGAGGTAAGTAACCTTCGCAGTATTCGCCTAGTGACCCGAGAAAATCCCCGAAAAGAACCCATGGGTAAGGAAGGTCGGTCATGGGACTAGAACCACGACCTTCAAAATGCTGGGCCATCTCGCTTGGTTAAAAGAATCAAAACACGCGTGTACGTATTCCCATTCTTAAACAATTGTAAATAAAATTGCCATAAATTCCAGCAAATAGAAGTGAATATTAAAGCTCTCAAACATGTCCCAAACAAAACAATACCAGTGACCAAAGTACTGTGACCAAGGCATCTGTCGTGACATCTTAATACACTGAGTGCTAACCTATGGAGTAGGTTGGAAGTATGGAACTGGATTTAATTAGATAACTGAGAGCAATTAAATGCCTCCATCACGAAGTTCATTTCAAAACCTTTGAACCGTGTGTTTAAAAATTATAATTACTAAGAACCGTTTTGGTTTAATACTGTGAACCACAATTATGGCTGACACAAAACTTAATGGCATTTGGTTCAATACAATACACAATCAGAGGCTTATGGTATCGTATACTTACACAGGCTGTGAAATCATGCTGTAAAGTTACAATGTAAATATTATTTATATCCACAAAATGCCTTTGCACAACAGAAAAGAGAATAGTAATTCTCAGGTATCAGCCGCCATTAAGTTTGGTGTCTGCCATAGTAAACCCACTTTCAAACATCCTGCACAGGCCTGTTTATATGTATTGTGATCCTCCGCCTATCTGTGTATTTGGTTTCTTTTTATTTTGGATACCTTGCAGTATACCGTTTACAGAGCTTTCTTTCACGGTTTAGATGAATATTCAGATGATAATAATAAGAAAGGGCGTACCTTTTTAAAGTGATGAAATTGTAGTGCAAAGTAGTTTAGAAACACGGAAAGCACAGAAGGTCCCACAATCTCTTACCTGGAACAAAAGAAAACAAATAGTTTGAAATTTACTGGTATTAATATACCTTTCTGGAATCCTATTTACAAAACAATACTTAGTTCAGGACTTGAACGATACATTCACAGATTTTCGTGCTGATGTTAATACAGTCACTGACGCACTTTAAACCTTTTTGCCAGCACCGTATATCCAGGTGAAACGCTAGATATTTCAATCGAGATTAAACCTGGCTTGCAATCTTACGGAACTAAGTATAAGCTTCCAACCTTAGCGTACCAGGTCCAGGATACCAGAGTGGAACAACAACCATATGATTATTACTCTTCATGATTTTAACATAGTACTGCGATGATAAGTAGCAACCGCCTCTCAAAATAACCTCGGAAGTGGTCAGAATAAAGTGGTTCCAGACTGTTCGAGAAGTTTTCTCCTTGCCGGATTGTTTGTGAGAAATGTCAAGGAATGTATAACTACCAGAGAATTCACCGGTGATTTTCTTGGCCTATACAAGCGAGTCGGGACGGGCGAGAGCAGCGAGCTTTGGAAGACTTTAAAGCATTTTCCGAGTTGAGTGTTGAGAAAATATTTAGTGAGTGTATCGTCGAAGCCAGCTGTTTGTGAGACGAGAGTAAAAAGTTAGTGAAGTGTGTGCCAAGAATACGGAAGGACAGAACAGCTGTGTGTTGAAAGGTCACGACGAATTGTAAATAGTGTTAACAATAAAAGCAGAGGATGGTGTTCCTCTGTTTCAGTTGTAGAAGAAAAATAAAGTGACACAAAAATTAACTGCCATTTGTCACAGTATTCTTAATGCCTTTGTGTATCACTTTTTGATCGTATTCTGCAAATCTTAATCCATATAATCGAGAATTTAGTCCACCATTTTCGCTAGCTACTTTTAGATTAAATAAAAGAAACCAAGAAATATGGTGAAGTTAAATATATTTGCAATGGAACAGTAGAATGCAGGGAAAATAGGAGAACATCTGCAAAGAAGGACAGCTTAAGTATTACACAAGGCAGAAGCGATTTGGGAAGACCCAGACTAACATAGATTGAGGTCGGAACACGCAGAATACCCTAAATCTCTGTTAGGCTGAAGAAAAAATGTTAATGTGCATAAGGTATGTTAGGCCTATCAACAAGAGAATTAGTATGGAGAGCCAGAGATCCGTGATTTGAGTTCCGTCTATAGCATTAAATTTAACCACTTATCTACACCAAGCAGACGAATATTGAACTCCAATAAAAAACTCGATGTTGAATTTTCCCTAGAACACATACATAAACAATTTGGTATTTCGCACTCGCACGACATCCTATACTCTTTCACAAGGTATTTTTTCAAACGATTATTTCTCTATCGCCTTCATATTAATTGAGAAATATTTGCAAAAATTACATTCTTCCTAATTTTATTGTGGCGGTCTAAACTATTCAAATATTTTAAAGTTGGTCACTATGTTATGGGTTTGAAACTCCGCTCTATTTGCATTCCCAAGAGATAAAGAAGTAATGATCTTATATTTGAGAAAAGAATAACTATGGCAAAATTCATATAAATAAGTAATAAGTCAGAAATGGTTTACTACACACAAAAAAGAATGCAATAAGCTACAAATTAGTGTTTTAGCAGGATCTACATACCTTGTGTAGTAAGATTTTTTAGAGGGCATTCCCAGGAAATTCAAGATATACATTTCATTTGTTGGAAACATTTCCTACAAACACAATATTTTAATCAAAACCGTAGTGATTTTTGAGAAAATAAAATGTTTCGAAAAATATTGCTGTGAAGGGCATTTTGGGGCAGTGGGATTTTCTTTAATATCTTTATGTCACATTCTTGGGAGTAATTAAACTTGAATACCAAGTTTGGTATTTAACCGACTTTCATTTTTTATGTATGCTGTTCACAGACATGGATATTTTTCTAATACTGGCTTATTTAAATCCAGGGGGTTCCAAAACTGATACTCTCGTGGAAATTTTGATGTCGATTGTTTGGATGGAATGTCATCCTTGACCTGCTTACTATACGCAGTAGAAAAAGTAAAAATTTTATTTTTAGGACATACCCGCGTGCATTGTTCGTATATATAGCGCCCATTAAACATGAAACTTGATGTATAACATCACCATTTCATAACGATTGGGGAAAACTGCCCATAATTCACTTTCCTTTTTATAGACTCTAATGAAATTGTGTTAAGTCCTGTATATTTACTTCCTCTGCTAGCTTTAAAGTCTCCTGTATATTTCAAACAAATACGACACAAAAAGGGGATGTAAACAAACACAGAATGTCAATAAGACAGCAGACTAACGTTGCTCTTTGAGAGGAGATGAGTCGGAAAGACTACACAAGGACCACTAAGAGACGAGACACGATACTTTTTTTCTTTTGTCATTTATAAGCTGCCTTTACGATCTAACGTCATATCGGCGGAGTTTTGCTTTTGGAACAATTGCAATGATGTTAACTCGATTTACTGTTGTTCTTTAATCTTCAGGTTTGTGTACTCCGGGTTTTCTTTAGAAACATCCATTTTACAAAAGAAAATGCTCTAAATCAGCGATGTCTCGTTGGAGACGCTTACAAATCAGCTGCTATTCCCCACCTCCTCTTTCAGTCAGAGGGTGAAACACCTAGTGCCTGTGGCGTGCAGACTCACAGCCAGTCACTATCCACTAACGGACACAAACAGGCGATTCCATGGCAGTCATAACTTGAATTTTCTGAGAATGTCCTAAGAAAACCTCTTCATTCTGGATGAGTTTTGGTGAACAGTAAGGGACAGCCTTTGAGTTTTAAGATGAGCGAAATATAACGAATACACTTTTTATATACAGGCATTATGATACTTTCATCGGGAATATACAATTACGGGTATAATACAGTTTTACCGGTTTGCTTTAATTGTTGAAAGGTATTACAGTTAATTGTGGTACCAGAAACTTGCGCCACATGCGACAATATGGCAACGCAGGAATACTGGCTCTATGTGTATGCGCGTGCAACCGCCTAGTTAGGTGCCAGTCAGCATAGACAACCTTTGCAAACCCATATTAGGATCATTGTGAACATCTCTTGTTCCCAAAGTCTAAGCATCTAACGGTGACTATGGCATCAGATCGGACCATCGCACAGATAAACATTTACAGTTTATCCATTTCCTCCACACGGTTGTAATAGATGTTCGAGCTGTTTTCTGTTTGAAAACATTTGGCACAGTGAGTACAAAGGGTTAGAACTTCGTATTTATTCGCAGGCGTGATTTGAACTTGCGAACTTCAACATGACTTTTCAGTATATAAAATATGGTTCTATTAGAGTACGTTAAGAACAAGTACCATCGTAGCCCAATCAGTAGGCTGGTGAATGCGATGTCAATCCTGCATTTCGCATCGTCTGTAAAATGCAGGCTTCCTAGTTGCCAATCCGGAGGATGAGAAGAATCATCCGGTACATAATTTCAAGCAGTGATAGATCTTGCGATTTGTAACTCATTTTTGTCTCTGGCCATATCCTACGGAAATATTTTAGTTTTGTCGAAAACAAGCTGGCAGCACTGCAGATTATGGGTGTAACCGCAGCAGCGCGTGTGGCCTGGGATAAAAAAATACCATACCCTGTCCTTCCATGCTTTCAGTGCGAGAGTAGGCCGACATGTTTACATCCAGCAACCGGTTCAGATCCGTGACCAACCTCACCCCAACCGAGTTACTTCACGTGTGAAAAAGCTACTTGTAACATTCCTTTAATTCTTTTAAGTGATTAATTATTTTGAAACCTTTTGTGATATCCCATAATTACTACCGAAACTATGTCAGAGTACATCTTACGAGTACAAATTCCAAACTATTATCTTGCTACAGTCTTTTGGAATTACGCATCCAATTTGGAACAAAAACCGCTTATGTTTTCGAAATAAGCTGACCCAAGAGCACAATGGCATTAGACATTTTTGTTTGTAATTCTCCCATGAAGCAAATATTAGAAATAATGTAATAAGTTCCCTTCTACCCGGTATGTTGATTAGTGTGAAACTATTATTGGCCTCTTTGCGGAAGAGGAACATATTCAGATGATTGACTGGACCTAATCAGCAACATAGAGTAGATTATATCTCCTATGCTAATTACAAGAATGAAAGTAAGAAACACGTTAAACAGATTAATCATAGAGTGATATGCTAAAACTCATGAACAGTTCACAATGCTGCTACCAACAAAGCAGTTCCGACCCTGCTTTTAAATATAGCATATTATGACAGATTTTAACCTGAGGAGACAAAAGAAAAAATAAATTAATAGAGATAATATCCAAGCTTTGCTGCGTTTTATTGTGTTTACACCAGCTGAAGCAGAGCGGAACAAACTGGAATTAAACATTCACTTTCGCTTATCTTTTCTTACGTGCGGAATAAGGATTTGCCTCAGAGCAGTACTCAAATATTCCTGATTTCTAATGATATTCAAATATTTCTTATGGCTTCTGAGACCTGGCGTTAACTTATTCCTCTTCTATGGTTGGTGGGATGAGGCGGAGGAATCCATTACTCTCAGAGGAGATATTGATGGAATGAGAGAACCATCAGCGTGGAATCCGAATGACTCAAAGAGCTAGTGGTATTTCATTTCCCAAAGTTTAGAAGTCCAGAAAAGAAAGCAACCTTTGATGTGAATTAAAATCCAGCAACAAATTCCCATGTTGAGAAATTCAAACTTAGAAAGGGATGAGGGGGTATATGGTACGTCAGTTGCTGCTAGCAGAAGAGATGTGAACTCTTCATAGCTGAAGTAACAATCCCTGTAAATGAACTTAAATCCCAGAGCCAAGATCGCAGTTTATGGCTAGTGGTAACCATATAGGTTCTAAGATTAATTTAGATAAGACTGTTAAGGGTATAAGTGCAGATCATTTGATATTTTGTACTTAAATACGTATCCAGTTTTGTGTGGTAGTTGCTTTGTCTCTTCGTCTAACAGTTGTCCTACAAATCAATTACATCTAGTTTATTACCTGATGTTTTTGCATGGTCGTTTTGCTTCGTACCTCAAAATGCGGCTCACTAGGCTAGATAATGTTATGTGATGCAATTTCAGACGCCGTGTTTTCAGAAACATAACTGCTCTCTTGGACGATAAGAAGATATTTACAGACATACGTTCCCTTTAAGAAAATACTCGAATATGACCACGCCTTAAAATTAGTCTGTGTTATTCTGACTCACCCTGTATAAAAATCTAAAAGACTACAATTTTCTTCCGATTGTTTTGACTTTTTTGTTTGGCATACTGGTACATAAAATTGCACTACCAAAATGTCCACAAGCTAAGTCAAACCGTTGTTAGGATGGTAATGTTTTATTCATAATTATTCACTTTTTGATCTGCCAGTATGAAACTCTCCTTGAACCTCATGCTTTATCGTATTACTCCCGGAAATTCAATTTCAGCTTAGTACACAAATAAATAAAACTGGTTATGCAAGCATTTTATAATGTTCATGAATTTGAGGGAATAAACCTTTTTGTGTGTACATTCTTGCATTGTTGAACATTATCGGTGTCAGGGATGAAAAACAATTAAAAAAATTTGATCTGATTCACAACATTTTATGGACATTTTAAGTTAAATAATATTAGGCCCAAACAATCATTTTAAGATATTTTAAATCCCCTTATTTCTACCAATGGTTTTTAATTTTCACGAAACCTTAATATTGATAATTTTTTCTTAACTTGGTATCTGATTACTAGACCTTTCTTTCATGCCTAATGTAACAAGGAACCTCTGGTAGCAGATATTAATGACAGTGTTTGTGACGTAGTACAAATTAGGTATTGCACCAGTTACCATTATCACATGCATAAAGAGTTCAAAGTACTATAATTTATCCCCAACTAACTATTGTGTGCAATCTCAAGGTTGTGTAAAAATAGGACGAACAGTATAAATTACACTTGAACGATCATAGAGTAGAAACAAACATGCCTCTTGACCTTGTGGGACAGCGCAATTGCCCAGTTTATTGCCTGTATTTCTCATTTGGAAGCAGGGTACTGCGTCATCGCTGCACATCCTCGAAGATTGATGTGTTATTTCCTGGTATCCATAGCCGGTAACTGCGCGGTAAGGTACTCATTTGAAAGCATTGGCCTCGCGTTGTATGCTATGGCTAGTGCTACGCACTAAACCTAGTTCTAGGAAGTGTGCAGATGAAGATGTCCTTTTCAAACATTTTCAATAAACTCAATGTTCACTTTCTATCCTTGAACTGGATATTAATTCCAGGACAACCAAGTTATTTTGGGTAATGTGGAGCACCAATCAAGGGCAATATTTGTCCGTATTATAATAGGCTCTAAATATTGTAATAGGTATATATTTATTTTAAGTGATTGTGTTTCCTATGTGAGGTTAGTTTATTTATAAGGTGTTCAGACACATGACTAAAAACAGTTTTTGGAACATATATGGTGTTATAATATAACAAACAGTGCTCAAAGCTTGGGCAAAGAAAGTTTATATAAACTAGAAACTAAGTTCATACATGGATATGCAGGCTGCCCAAAAAATTGTGTACAATTTAATCAAATGACTGACTGAGTGAGTCAGTGAATACACGAGTGAGTGAGTGAGCGAGGTTTAAGGACCCGTCGACAACAAGATCATTTGGGCCCGTCTAATAACTCAATAATACATGTTTATCCTTGACGAACAGCTTCAAAAACAGATAAGACAACTATAGGTTACAGTAGGTTCTCTCAATCGGAGAGAATACGTCATTTACAGATGGGGAACATTTAACCTCTGCACAAACTGTTAGTCCCATTGTTTAGAAAATAAAAAGGTCCTTTATAAATTATTGTAGAAAACATTCCTTACAAGGAATACATTTGATCTACTGTGTCAAACTGACAATAATAATGGGATGTTATGCTTAATCGATTTATTTTTTGGTTTTAAAGGTGATTCATAACCTTCATATCGATGAGCTATTAGTCCATAAACCAACAATAAAAATAAAACCTCAACAATTATAACCTTAACAATACACCATGAACATCCAAAGGCACACAAAATCTTAATACGATCCTATTCTACTTCCTCCCACCTTAAGAGTGTCAATTTGTTCTGGCGCGTTGAACCTAATGTAAGGTGCGAGCAATTCAGCACACAATTACACAAACACATGCACCCATGAACTCGAATACATAGACTCGAACCCACAATCTCCTGCACCGCTAAGGTTCAAAGTTAGGCACTTTCAGCAAGTAAACCTTTAGGACAGAATGAAGTAAATCATTTTATCAAATCTCCAATCTTCATCCTGAAGAAGGCACGGGGTATGGATATCCGAAAGCTCGATGTTCATAAATCTGATACGGCTGATCACCCATGAAGCCGTGATTAATAACGCTCGCCATGAAAGCTTCAAATCTTACAATCTTCAACGTGTCTAACGAAAAATACAGGCTGCGGTGCGAATTGGAGTTACGTGGTAATGATAGTTTAATACATGTCTAATATTGTATACCATCGTGATAAAACTATCCCTTGTATGAACTCAACGGGCAAGTTTCTTGTTTGTTTAGAACATGAATATATTAGGCGATTGTGGTTTTACGTCATTGGGCCATGTTCAGACTAGGAAAATTTCGTCACAGCAGCTTGTATTTTTCGTCAGCCACGATTAAGTGTTACTGTTGTCAAGAAGTAAGCACCACGTGTGCTTGAATGACGTCACGCTTGTATAATCGGGAGGGAAAGGTTCGCTCTATGGCGGACGAAAATAAGCAGCAAACATGGTTTTCTTTCGAACACAATTTCGTTGTTATTAACATAAATGCTCGTTCTGTTTATTTAAATTATTTCAACATTTTCAGCAGCATATTGTGAAGTGTTAAATTGTTTTGTTTTCCTTATGATCGTGCAATCTGAAGGTCCTTATTTTCTGTCAAAATAAATAATAGAAAAAAAGTCTTCATTTTAAAGAGTGAACCTTTGTTTCAATATCTTGAAGGCACCTGTGTCCGTGGAACAAAATATATGCTTAAGCAATCGGCTGCGAATATTCACAATAATTACTCATATAAAAGTAAGGGTTTTGTAAGAATAATATTTATAATAACTATAAAATTATACAGCAATTTGAGTATTTATTGAAATGTCCTGCATACTTCCATTAAAGTTATAAAAAGAGTTAATAAAGTTATTAGGTTTTTATAAAGGAAGTAATAACGATAAAAGCCCTCAAAAGAGGTGTTTTTATTTCTTCTGATGCCTTTTATTTTGGAGTAGAGAGAGAGAGAGAGAGAGAGAGAGAGAGAGAGAGAGAGAGAGAGACAATTGTCAGGAAGAAAATAAAGCAGCTGAGAGAAAAGCCCTGACCTTGGTGGCGTTCACAGTCAGGTGGTTTCCCCGGGCACTGCGAGACCTTGTGTTTCTGCAACCACTGTGATTAGACATTAATGACGCATGCGCAGATGGACTGATTCCGTCGTGTAGTTCGACCTCACTGCAAGAATTCAAGCTTCCCAAGTGTACCTTTATATTACGCGACACTAGTTCACAGTGTATCCTAAGTACAAGCTGCAGAAGTGCATAATCATCAAAATTATTTCATTTCAAATCTTGGTTTGCTTTCGACCGACAATTTTCTTTTCTAAATGATTTGCTTTTAATGGAGACCCAACCTCTACTAACCTGAGCTACTCTGTTCCTCGAGTGGACACACTGATTTGGCAGGGTATCCTCACTCCCCCAGAATAAGTCCGAACTGCCAAAGAGTAACATTACACGCTACATGTTCTAACTAGCTGATTTTGAGTAACGTTAAAGTAATATTTCTTTGAATTGAATTTTGGGGCACAATTAAACAATATGATAACAATGTAGAAATATACATAAACATAAGATACATTTGTCTTTATCTCCATGTCACTGATACAAGTTCTCTTAGAAAAGTAGTAGCTGATCTTCAGTTTAGTGATACAGGCAAACAATTCTCTATGTAGGATATTCCATCTGAACCATCCCTTTCTTCCCATCCACTCGCAAAAGAAAAGCTTATTGCCGATCTTCTATAATATATTATATTTTTGATAATAATTTGATTAAAGCTATTACAATAAATGTATTAATTATAATTACTATAGATATTAGGTCTAAAGTTTGCTCAGTGATTCACCTTTGTGTCGCTGGATTGTTTTTAGACCAGTAAGACAATTGGTATTGGCTAGGTGCAGTCAAATGTTGGTTACCTGAAAGTAGAAACCTTACTGAGGGAAAACCACTGTTGCGATCTAGCGAAATGGGCCAATTTTATGCATGTTGCGGTGCCCTGCAGCTTTCAGGTAAATACTGATAAATTAGTTCATAGACAGTGTATCATACATCTGCTGCCGTTGGCAGAAATCAGAACAAAGGGGAAAACACTATTATGATTAAAACCGTTTTCGATATCCCCCTGACTCCCACCCTCTAGCACACGCTTATATGCCCTAGCTGCATATCCTAATACTTGATTGTAATACGGATTTGAATAAGTTTAAAATAAATCAAATACATTTATGTAAATGAACGTTGTTATCTGTATACTCTAATTCCTATAATCACCATCAACATTCATATTGTCACTATGAGATTCCCTCATAAACAGAGGAAAGTTGAAATTAATTTAATCAAAAGCTCTTGGTTTTGATTTATCCTCTCAGCCTCTAGGGAAGGGGAGCAAGGAAGTTATAAAGATCTGCTGTATAAATTTATGTTAGTTGTACTCAGTGTTCGAACCAGACTTTATGACGAAGGGGGGACGACGACGACGACGACGACATACTGGCAGGCTGTGGTTCAGCCCGACGATATTTTGCTGCGTACCTACCCTTAATAGGGTTTAACCGCAGATAGAATTTTTGGTAAAGGGTGGTTAAGGGTGCTGTTTTTTTTAATTTAGGTTAAGGCTTATATAATAAGGAGGCTATTTTGCCCCTTAGCTGATGACTCACAGAAGTCAGCAATGTTTGCATTCTGTGGAAATAAAAAGTGTTTAAACAAGTTTTAAGATCTTTTGATCTTTAAATTTTGAATTTTGATGGTGGTTTGAATTTTGAACCGAATAGCTCTTTGTTAGGATTATTTTGTAGTTTAGCTTTTGCTGCTGATGGGTAAACTACTTTGTTATGGGATATACCCGCAAGCCATGCGGGGAACCCTATACCTGAAGGGGCGTGTTGTGGGGTCATAATCACCTAGAGATCTAACCAGGACGCTTTGATGGTTGGGTAATTTGGCGTACAATTTTGCTGCCCGGCGCCTAATTTCATCCTCCACGTATGGAAGAGATGAGGCTTCGTGAAGTAGTCTCACGGGGAAGGATAAGGGGACAGAGTAGATGGACCGAAGTCCTCTGTTCTGCGCCCTCTGGAGCCACAGGAGCCAACTACCCGCTGCCATGCCCCACACTTCACAGGCGTAAAGAATGAGGGGGATAATCAGAGCTCTGAATAGGTGTAGTTTCAGGCGGACTGGCATCTCAGATTTCAGCATGGGGTACAGTGAGGCAATAGCCCCCTGCGACCGCGCTGATAGGTCTCTAATATGTCCTCGGAATGTTAGACTCCTGTCTAATTTAACTCCCAGATAGGTGATGGTGTCTCTCCACTGGATCCTTTGACCCCGAAGTTGGAAGGTGGGGCAGTCTGCAGGTGTGGGACGTCTCGTGAACAGAATGGCATGGCTCTTGTCTGGATTGACAGACATTCTCCATCGTCGACACCAGTCTTGGACTAGGCGAAGGTGTCTTTGTATAGGGTTGAAGGCTCTGAGGATGTTTCTATTGGTGCAGTATAGTAATACGTCATCTGCGTATTGCGCTATACTGACCTGTGGTTCTGTAGGGAAGTCTGCCATATAGACACTGAAGAGAGTAGGGGACAAAACAGAGCCCTCGGGGACTCCGCCTCTTATTGGCCTAATTGTGGAGGTTCGTCCAGCAACTGTGACTATGAGAGTCCGGTATCGGAGGAAACTGTGTAGGATGTGTATGAGTTGTGTGGGTAGCCCCAGGTGAATCAGCTTATGAAGTAGCCCTGTGTGCCAGGTGGTTGAGAAGGCCTTTTCCACATCCAGAGATACCGCAGCAGTGAATGCGCGTTCCTGAAAACCCAGGGCAGCAGCCTCCATCACACGCAGCAGTTGCTGAGGTGTAGAGTGCCCAGGTCGAAAGCCGAACTGATGTTCTGGGATGGACGAAGGGGGGAAACAGGTTAGTGTTATATTTATGATAATAATGGTAGTAATACCAGTATAGCAGCATTGGTGTATTTCGAAAGAACGCCCCTATGCCATTGCCTGACTAGAACAGCTTATATTACACCTTACTCGACTGTTTGGTGGAACGACAACCTGATCTGTTTATTTCTTTAGCTCCAAGAATGACTAATCGGCAGTAATGTGTCGCAGAGGTCAACCAAACTCTGCGCGCCTACTCTCATTACTACAGATGCAACAATTCCTTCGCAACCAAGATATCAGCGTCAGTGTGCAATATGTACACATTACGTCATTGGGAGGGAGTCGTGGCTAACGAATTGCTGTGCTGTAAGTCTCCTAGTCTGGTCATGGCCCAATGAAGTAAAACGACAATCGCCTAATATATCCATGTTCTGAACAACCAAAAAACTTCCCCCTTGAATTCATCCAAAGATAGTTTTAATGATGGTATACAAGGTTAGCAATGCATCAGACTTCCATTACTACATAACTCCGGTAAATGTTCCGTATATAACTATATACTTTGAGTATAGTATTTATTTATGGCTTACTAAATTATTAACCTCACTTACTTTCCAGAAAATAAACATAATATAAACAGCCAGACAACCCCTCAGTATACTGCCCGCGACCAATCGCTGGGGAAACACTACTCTAGGGGAAAGGACGACAATCTTGGCTAAAGAGACATCTACTTCCGCCCTCCAGAGGCGATCTCTGCATTCGAAGTTAGCTAAGCAGCTTGGGAGTCTGGCATTTTCTCTTCTAATCAATCACAGGTGTGATGTTTAATATAACTTTTATCACAGATATACAGAATAGAAGGGAACTCATTACATTCCTTCTAATATGCGTTTCATAGAAGCATTACAAACAAAAAAGTCGAATGGCATTTTGTACTTTGATCAACCGATTTCGAAAAAGTGAACGGTTTTCCATCCAAATTGGATGCGTAATTCCGCAAGAATGTACGAAGATAACAGTTTGTTACTTGTAAGATACGTAGAGTAACTTATTTCTGACATAACTTCGGTAGTAATTATGGCATATCACACGGGGTTTTGAAATAATTAATCACTTAAAAGACGGGAAGGAATACTCCGAGCAGCTCTTTCAGACGTGAAGTAAGCCGACAACGTTACTCTGAGGTTGGTCAGGGCATTGACCTGCTTTGTGGATGTAAACAGGCCGGGCGCTTTCGCAATTCATTGCGTGTAGTGAAGCAATAATAATAATAATAATAATAATAATAATAATAATAATAATAATAATAATAATAATAATAATAATAATAATAATAATAATAATAATAATAATAATAATAATAATAATAATAATAATAATAATAATAATAATAATGGTGTGACAATAACAATGTGACAAATCCTACTTCTCACCAAGTGTGGCAAATTACACTTACAGTTACTTTGTTCTGTAACTTTATTTCTCTTATAAAATTGAATTAGGAAACCGCAGTTGCTTTATTTCAAATTATAGTTCGTCGTGTCCTTGCAACTCACAGCTGGTCTGTCCGATCATAACCTTGACACAAATTTTCAGCTCTGTCTTTCAGTCCTAATCTGACGATCTCTGGAAAAAACACATTTTCTCGTACTGTCTGAAAAGGCTTTGTCCTGACCGCTCCATTGTTGCCAGACAACGTATATACAAGCAGTGGCGTGAGGTAGCTTGACCTTGAGCGTCTCTTTGGCGTACGGGCGGCCGGCTTCATAATAGTAATAATGTATGGTAATCTAAAATCTAATGAAATGTGGGCCTAATTAATAATACGATTATAAATTGCTGATTTATCTAATGAACATTTTATACTATTATTAGCCCATGACGTTATCAGTTAATACCAGCTTAGCTGCAGCACTTTTGCTGAAATAAGCTGTTCTTACTATGGACCACTGAGTTGAGAGTCACCTGTTGTGTATTCCATTTTTTTTTTTTTTTTTTTTTTTTTTTTCTCCACGCGATATTATAATGTGTGAATCCCCGTCCTCACCTAGAGGTGCTTTTCCATTGAACAGGAAAGAAGGAAAATATGACTGCTGGAGGTAAACAACTCACCACTTTGGCAAGAACTGCCCACCGTCATGTCAAAGCATTATTATTCACAACCTGAATCCCCAATATTTAGGTTTGGTTCAATACTTTCAGGGAGTATGTTTCGGTTGACAGAAGCTCTTGACACTTAAAAGATAAATATTTACAAACTTTCATTCGGTCCAGAGACATAAAAATTACATGGAATCTGAATGTTATTTCTAGGAATTTTCCCTCCAACATTTAAAAACAATCAACAATCCATTCGTCACTCTGTCAGTCTTTGGGCAGCATAACTCAAAAACGCAAAATCGGTTAAGAACCAAAGTTAGTATTTAGGTTTAATGTCTTTTATGGACACTACACAAAGATTCTGAAGAAAATGTCTCCACTCTAAACTATCCTTTACGTGAAAAATATTTCGAAAATTTTGATTTTCCCAAAAATGACTAACGATTTTGATTAAAATGCCATGCGTTTGAGATATTTTTATGGCAAATGAAATGTATATTTTGAATTTTCTGGCTATAGTCTATGTAGTCCTGTTTATTCTGGATGACTTTTGTGTAAGTCATAACGTAAGAGATATACCAAATCTTACTGCACAAAAAAGTAGATCTTGCTATGACACAATTTATGTTGAAATTCATTGTTTTACGGAGAGAGCCATTTCGGAGCTATTCCTTGTTATTTGCGTGAGTTTGGACAACTTAAACTTTTGTCAAATGGAACATCGTTATTCACTTTTTTATGCAAGCCACACAAAGAGAACAGAATTTTTGACTATCACTCAAAACCTACTGTGTCCCATATTGCCCTTGCATCTACAAGAGTATATGCAGTAAGCTAAATTCTGCAAATGTTTATCTCAACTAACGCGAAGAAGATATAGTAATACGGGTTTGTAAGAATGGTTAGTACAAGAGTGGAGAAAGTCATGTGAGTGCAACACATCAGAGTGCACTAAGTAAAATAAGCTGCAAATAAAATATCAGTAAAGTACAAACTGAAGAAAATGTTCTAAATGCACTAACAATGTGACTGGTTGTATTTCTATTATACAAAAATATATTTTAAGCAAAACACTGAACTTCAGTTTTACTTTAGTTCAATAGAGCTGTATTTATTTACCTAGTTATTTTTTCACTATCGTAATTATTTAAATATACGTAGGCATAGTGCTAAGCCAATTTTCTGCAGAAAACGAGTCTATTGTTTTGCACTTCTGAGGAGCAGGTACCGAACCGTGTGACAGCCGATAGATCGATTAGCTGCACACTTAGCAAATACATTACTGGCTGCTAATGTCATTACTAATTCAAGCAATTAACTATGCTCCCAATAGGCCAATCTCTCCTGATTTGCATCACACCTTGCCATTAGATGACATCTATAGCCCGCAAGTTTGGGCAGAATGCTCTTGCTCATCAGATGTTTGTGTAACAAGATTACAAGAATTTTGTGCTTTATATGCGTGGGAATTTGGTCCCTTTGTGACTGTCATTGGTGCAGAGTTTTTAATTTACACCTGTTTAAAATAAAAGACTAGAATACATATGTAGGCATTTAGGACAGTGGTACACAAGTCAGGTGACTAGAGGGTATAATTTGAAATTAAATATCAAGAAGACAAAGAAAATAATAATAAAACAATGTTGCAGCTATGCGAAATACAATATTATATACTGAGTATGTGAAACTACCGTTTTTAAGCATTAATAATTATTTTCTTCTCTCAAATAATATTTACCTCTGACAGTTAATTTGCAAACAAAAAGCTGATGTGTTAAATTCACATGACATTCTCTATACATTCCTCAAATAACTATATTACAAAAGCTTGTTCATCTCTCCATTGCATGTTAATCCTGCACAGTAGATTAAAGTGATACTCAGATTTTTAAATCACTTGAGAAATGTACTGAAAAGAGACTTCTGACACTATTACAGATACTATTTCGGACACTATTAGGATAAACATTTCATTTGGCATGGAAATATCTTAAACATGTAATTTTTATTCAAAATTATTACAGCCATATTTCTGAAAATCAAAATTTTTGAAACATTTTTCTGTGAATGGTAGTTACTGCAGGGGATTTACTTAAAGGTCTTTGTGTCACATCCTTGCAAGAACTTAAATACCAAGTTTGACCCACATTTTACTTTCTCTACTACGTATAAGTAGAGGAAGTATTGTATTCCACCTAAAAATTCAAGGTCGATATATGTTTTAAGGCCCCCTGAATCAAACAAAAGAGCATTTTTGGAAAAAGATCCACGTGTCTGTGTCTATATGTCTGTCAGCCTGTGTACAGCGTAACTCAAAAACGAAAAGTCTGTTAAAAACCTAATTTGGCATTTAAGTTAAACACCTTTTAAGAATGCGACACGAAGATTTTGAAATAAAATTTCTCCACCCTGAACGACCCTTTACATGGAAGTGTTTTCAAAAATTTTTATTTTCACGAAAATAGCTCTTACGATTTTGATTAAAATGCCACATGTTTAAGATATTTTTATGAAAAGTTAAATGTATATTTTGAATCTTTTGGCTATAGTCATGTAGTCTTGTTTAGTCTGAACGACTTGCATAACTGGTAAACAGTAAGAGATATAACAATTCTTACTATGCAATATGTAGATCTTGATGAAACGTACAATTTATGTCCAAATAAATTATTTTGTGGAGTGAAAAATTTATAAGATATCCCACGTTATTTGTGTGAGTTTTGGAATACTTAAAACTTTCGTCAAATGAAGTTCGTTATTAGTTTTTGTATATCTTAGCCGTGCAAAGAGGATGGGATCTGAAAGCCTTTTCACTATCGTTCAAAGCTGTATACCCATATTCCCCTTGCACCTACAAGGAAATAAGCAATAAGATAATTTTTGTAAATGTTTATCTCAACTAACACGAAGAAGATACAAGAATAAGTGTTTGTAAGAATGGTTGGTAGAAATTTGAGTGCAACACATCAGATTTTTTACCTATGCCGACGAAAGAAAAGTATTTATCCAAATATATAATACAAATTGAAGGAAACATTAAAGCCAAACAAATTTAAAAAGCACACAGAGAAGTGGGAACAGTTAAAAAAGAGTTGAAAACACGAACAAATCTATTAAGAGAGATAATAATGAAATAGTATCAAATGAAGAAGAAATAAGAAATAGATGGAAACAATATTTCCAGGAGCTCCTGAACACCTCAACAGAGGACCAAAACATGGATTTAACACTAGAACAAGATGAACCACCGGACCAATTAGATCTGGCGATAGCCATTCAGAAGATGAAAAATAATTAATCACATTCAGACAGATGTTTATATAACTTAAATACCAAGTTTGATCGACGTTTTAAGTTACAAATAAACAAAATATTTTTTTTTACAAATGCTACTTTTGTATTCAAATATGTTTCTGTTTCTATTGCAACATTTTCTCTGCCCACTATGTAGAAAAAGTAAAAATATGGAACGTGCAAATTTTTAATCTCTACAGTGAGGTTGTAGACTACTCGTTCGGTCTAGGCGTATGTCATTCAACGAAGTTACAGTGACCTAGACCTAGCCTACTCTTAATCAACAGGCCAGCAAACAGTTCGTTGCGATACGAACAGTTCTGCTTCCCTGTGTTAAGATTCGAGGAAGTCACACAGTACAGTTGACTGTAACGTTTTGTGCGGTACAGATGTGCGCCAGTCTTTTAACGAGAGCTGCTTGTTACTAACGTGACAATGCATCTTACCACGTCAAAAATAAAAGGAAAAACTCTATAGCCAACAGTTACAGAAATTGATAGTATGATACAAGTGGCTGACATCACCGGAAGTGCGATAATTTGCTTCATAGTTATGTACCACTTCAGAACAGAAGCATGAGAATACACGTTCTCATCTGACTGTCACTTCCGTGTAGAGGTAAGTGATTTTCATCTAACCTTTCATTTGAAAATTTCATTCGTCAAAAACTAATGCGCGACCTGTACCAATAAAAAACCATCACTTTTCTATCCTTTTTCTATACTCCGGATACACGAATGTATTTCCAGTAGGTTACTAATATTCATGAGAACAATATTATATGAAACACTGCCTATTCCATGTTTAACACGTGCATGAGCTTAAAATACGCTGCCACAAAATAAACTTCCTGCGTAGTTGTTTTTACAGTCAAAGGAGTATGAGTAATTTGGATCACATTTCGCTCCACTGGAAACTTCCTGACTTCTCTTAGCCTTCTTCACGTTCCTTGTGAACAATTTTAAAGTTTTCCCTTCCATTACAGCCGTAAATTAAGGTATCTTTCTCCCTGCTTTTGCCTGATATTCCATTACAGGAATCTGCATTAAGAGATCATAACCGCAAGTTGAAACAAACATTTTTGTTCAGGTACCGCTTGTGAAATATTGTTAAGTTAACCAAAGGACAGAGTAGAATAAGGTAATCATGTTGTTTTAGCGTAAGACATGAAAAGAAAATAAGTATTCAGTTATTCAACAAAAGAAACAAGCGTATAAGGTGTGTTTACAGATTAAAAAAGAACAACACTACATAGAATATAAAAACCTCAGAGCCCACATCTACAAATTATCTAGAAAATATAAGAGAGATGATTGGGATAAATTTGTTTAATGCTTATAACGTGATATTACAGGGTACAAAGGCTGGGATTTAAAACATTTTGAAAATTGCATATGAAGACAAAAGACAATCTTAATACTAATATTATACCAAAAAAGACTGTATTAATCATAACAGAAATGTTATGGTACGGTCCCAACACCCAAACCCAAGAAAACAATTTGAATCTCACCTTTGAAGAAGGAGAATTGATCGGAAAAGGAAACTATTAGTAATGTTTTATTTGGCAATGTCTTGTTGTCACAACATATTGGGAAATAGGTTTAGCAATTAACATACATGAAAAAGGACAAAATATAAATGTGATAAATATCGAGGTATTACTCTGCTCTCAACCGCGGCCATATCATTGAAAACAAATTATCAGTAATTATTGAAACACTTTTGGAAGAATCACAATGTGGTTTTAGACAGGGAAGGAGCATTACAGATGTTATTACAACAAATTGTGGAAAGAAGGAAAGAATTCAACCTTCTATTATACATACATAGGCCATTCAATAATTAGTGGTAACATTTTAATTAGCAAACAAATAAAACATTTTTGGAGCAGTGCTTAGAAGTAATCTCCTCCAGCATGAAGAACTCGCCTCCACATATCAAGGAGTTAACGGATGTCATCCACAGCGTTTTGTTGTCCTAATATTCCAACAGATTGCTCTACTGCTGCCGTAATTGCCTGTCTGGATCTAAAGCGAACTCCTCTAAGTGGTCATCTCATTTTCGCAAAAAGGTCGAAATCACATAGGCTCATATCTGGGGAGTATGGAGTTCCATCTGCGAAGTAAATTAATAACAAGGGCATACGTGTGAGAGCGTGCACCACCACGTAACACAATGGGATGAGAATTGAGGAGATTTGGACGTTTACGACGCGCAGCTGGTCGTAAATGGTGTTCCATAAAGTGACTGTAATATGCACCATTAACACGATTTCCTTGAGGAACTGACTGAGTGATAAGAACACCGTCAAAATCATAAGCAACAATGAACATGACTTTAAGTGGATCCTGTTCTTGTCCATGGCTGTGGTGAATCAATGTGCCGCCACTCATTTGACTGTCTTTTTAATTTTGGTTGGTAGCATTGAACCTAGGTTTCATTTAACGTTATGATACGTCGAAGAAAACACTCGCCTTCACGTTAATAGCGTTCTAAGTGTAATCTCGCTGTTTCCATTCTCTGCCACATTCTTTCCTCTGCAAGATTGTGTAGTACCCATCGAGTGCAGATTTTCCTCCTCTTTAACTTCTTCTAAGTATGTGGAGAATCGTACCGGGAGCAACTCCAACTTCGCTTGCTAGTTGAAACCGAAATTATAATGTCAATATATATAATTGATAATAGAAAGAAACAAAAGGAGATTCTATTCAATAGTTAAGGGGAAGACGTAATAAAGCTGAATAGATTAAAGTCTCAAGAATGGAAGCCTAGGCAGATTTAAATGAGTGATAAAGTTACAATTGTTGTTTGTACGAAGCCATAGCGATTCCGCGGGCTGATTTCTATCTTACCATGACGTGCTCTAAAGTTAGCCAATGGAAATCGCTTCCTTCATGTCGCCCACGCGAAACAAATGCAACGCAACACACACTCGTCTTGAATCGAGCCGAGAGAACGCGCGTGCAATTTGGGATTTGTACGTAAGCTAGCGCGTATACATAATTCGGCGGTTGCTAAAGGGTGAAAAAGTTAAAGTGTTATAACGTTGTAGTTGAAGTTACAGAGTTACATTCTATTTCAATAAGTTCTCTACAAATCTGGAAATTTACAAATAAAGTGATATGTTGGTTAATTCTTCGTTTGGTTCCATTCCTACCATAACTCACGCACACCCTGTAGATTAGGACCTCTTGCTAGGGCTAGTTCGGACACCAAACACGAGATCTTATAGGTCTTAAAGGCGACGTCTTCGACGGAGAGGAACGTTTGCGTCATAGTTCAATACAAGTCCAACAATGATGCTCTGCACAGCAGTGCTCTAACAGCATTCACATGCACATCATCACTTGCTGATTGCGGTCTGCCAGCTCCACGTTTTGGATGACCCTTCCCCTACGAAATGCATTCGCTCACCTAGCTACGGTACGCTATGGTAAAATCTGTCTACCACAAGCTTCGATACCTCTTGCAATCTGAATTTTAATAAAGCATCTTTGTTCGTATTTACTAAATATATTTAGATCATTAAAGATAATAGCCTACAATTAAACTTACTAAAAATGTCTTATTAAATAAAATTGTTGTCTTCAAACTCACAGCTAACAAACATTAATGCTATTATTTTTCATTGTTATCAGCTTACATAATTTAACGCTGATAGCGCCAAATCCAGGCAGTGTTGCCACTAATTTTTTAATGACCCACGTATTACTCATAGATTTTGAAAACGCATATGATAATGTAAACCCAGACAAATTTTGGCAGATGCTGCAGGAAAAACATATGCATCCATATTTAATAAGAACCATATAAAACTTATATCAAAACCCTAAATTCCAACTGTCATATGGACAAACAACAGAGCATAAACAGCAACAAAGGTGTCCGAGGAAGGCTGCGGATAGTCCTCACTCTTATTCAATTATATATAGGTATATATTACTTCAAGAATGGAAAGAAACCGTATTCCATTAATAAGAAACAAAATATCCCAAACAATATTATATGAGGATATCCAAAATCGCCAGAAAATATGATATGAAAATTTCTACTTCAAAATCTAAAACAATGACAATGTGTGGAAAAAATAGGTGTGAAAATCCAGATTGATGGAAAAATTATAGAAAAAGTATCTGATTTCTCATATCTAGGAAGTGTACTTGCAGATCACAAGAGTGATATTGATACAAAATTTAAAAAAAATATATAAAAAATTGTACAGTAAGGAAACATTTTGGCACACAGATGACCGATACAAAACGAACACAACATAATAATCACATCACGCAAGTGAAATATGGATTTTAAATAACAGAAAGTCACATAAAGTTGAAGTACCCCAAAAGCATTTGTTGTGATCATGGTTAGGTACCAAATTGGACCACTAAAGGAACACGGATATCAGAGAAAACCTTGCAGTACAAAGTTCGACGGAGGAGATAGAAAAATACCAATGAGAATGGAAAAATCATTTGATAAGAATGGAAAGAACTAGACTCCAAAAATTGGTAGGTACTCTAGTACGCTCCAACTGGTCACAGGGACCAAACAACACCAAAACAGTGATGTAAAGACCAAGACCATCTTTGCTAGGTTTATCAGTGAGTTTTATTGGTGAGACCACATGGTTTAAAACTGACTTGCTCATGATGATGATGATGATGATGATGATGATAATGATGATTGATGATCTGTGTTCAGTTACTTGAAATTAATTGTGAAAAGTAAGTTACAAAAGTAATTTGTTTACGGTAGTCCCGTGCTAATGTTTCCAACAGATAGCCAACGTAAAAAGTTACCAAAAGAAAATGTTTATTGACAAAGAGCACGCTACTGAATCGAGCTTGTAACATACATGACTGTATCACAATACAATTTGATAATTATTAGTGGTAATATTATAGTGGAAAGTTCATCGAAACAAAAGGTTCAAGTTATCTGTTCATATTACTGTCTTATTTCGAAGCTTATGTTCTAACTAAAATAAAACCATAAAAAGACATCAATCTTCATTTCACAGAGTTTACCAACATTTTAACAAGGTTCATAGGAAAGATTCAGATGGTTAAACACCGAACTACTGGTCCCAAGGTCACAGATTAAAACGCGTCTCAGACCGATGGCCTTTAAGTGCGCTTAGAGGTGACTGCCCATGTTATTAGACTTACTAGTTTACAAATAACTTCTACGGAACCAAACTCCGGAACGCCGCTGGTGTTTAGATGATCCTGCGAATTGACAATACCGTTAATTAAAAACAACGAATAAGGAAACAAAACGGAAGAGAAATAAAAGGAAAAAATCTTGTGTGTTGCACTCACATGACTTTCTCTACTCTTGTACTAACCATTCTTGCAAACTCTCATTCCTATATCTTATTCGTGTTAGTTGAGATTAACATTTGCAGAAATTATATTATTGCTTACTTCCGTGTAGCAGCAAGGGAATGTGAGAATATAGCAGGCTTTGAGCGATAATAATCGATTATTTTAAAGCTTTGAGATTCCCTTCTCTTTGCACGGTAAACATAACAAATGAATAACGATGTGCATTTGACAGAACTGTAAGTGTTCCAAAACTCACACCAATAACAAGGCATGTCTCCGAAATAGCTCACTGTACAAAAAGTTTATTCAGACATAAATTGTGTATTTTAGCAAAGTCCACATTTTTTCTACAGTTAGATTTGGTTTATCTCGTGCGGTTTAGTTATGCAAGTCATCCAGAGTAAATACGACTACAGAGGCTATAGCCAGAAAATTCAAGATATACATTTCATTTGCCATAAAAACATCTCAAACACATGTCATTTTAATTAAAATCGTTAGAGCCATTTTGAAGAAAATCAAAATTTTCGAAAAATTCTCCATTTAAAATCTAGTTTAGGGTGAAGTAATTATCTTCAAGGTCTTCGTGCGTATCTTTGAAAGACATTAAACTTAAAATCCAACTTTGGTTTTTTACCAACTTTTCATTTTATGAGTTATTCTGTCCATAGGCTGACACACGCGCGCGCGCGCGCACGCACACACACACACACACACACACACACACACACACACACCCACACCCACACACACACCCACACACACACACACACACATCCACACACGGACTTTTTTCTAAAAATGCCTTTTTATTCAGGGGGCCTGAAAACATGTTTCCAATGAAATCTCGACATCGAATTTTAGAGTGGCATACAACACTTGCTCTACTTACCAGTAGAGAAAGTAAACATGAATGGCGATGTTCCATTTGATAGAAGTGTGTCCTACAAAACTTACACAAATAACGAGGAATATCTCCGAAATGGTTCACTCCACAAAACAAAAAACTGAGATATAAATTGTGTCTCTTAGCAAGATCTACATTTTTTGTATAATAAGATTTGCTCTATCTCTTACGGTTTACCAGTTATGGAAAAGCCGGCCACAGTACATAGGACTTTATAGGCTATGGCCAGAAAATTCAAGATATACATTGCATTGGTGATAAAAATATCCTAAACATATGGCATTTTAATCAAAATCGTTAGACCCATTTTTAAGAAAATCAAAACTTTCGAAAAATTTTCCGTGAAAGGTTAGTTTAGGATGAAGTAAGTTTCTTCAAAATCTTCGTATCGCTTCCTTGAAAGACATTAAACCTAAATAGAAACTTTGGTTTTTAACCGACCTTTCGTTTTTGTGTTATGCTTTCTACAGACTGACAGGCAGACTGACAGACACACACAGACACACACATGTATACGCGGACGTTTGTCTTAAAAAAAAAAAAAAAATTAATTCAGAGGCCTCAAAACACATGTTTGCGGTGAAATCTCGACATCGAATTTTTGGATGGAATACAATATTTCCTCTAGTTTAATATACCTAGCAAAGAAAGTAAAAAGGAAGATAAATAAAACAAAACAAAATTCTTCAACGAGAAATGACCAAAACAACGTAAACCACAGTATAATAAAAACTCTTGAACTTGTTGAACCTTCTCTTCAAATAGAAGCATAGGAGGACCGATAGCATAGAATCATCAGTTCAAAAGCATTAATGAGATTATTGGATGATGTTATGTACTTTTCACCATGAAATGTTTCATCCTATGAGGGATAAATTCATGTTTGCTTCTCTTCTCATGAAAGTATTAACAGATGAGCTGCCTTTCATTTGAGAGCCAATTACCTCACTATTACTAGGTAATTACCGCTCTGAGGATAATTAACGTGGGAGAATACATTTCTGAGCTGCTTACTCTGTTGTCCTTGTATAAATAGTGAAAACAGCTTTGCATTAAATAATTCCTAGTAAATTTTGCGCTAGTTGAACTGCAATATCATCACCAACACGTGTTAGCAGCAAATAATATATGTGCGACTTCAACCCCCCCTGGCATTAAACACGTCTTCAGGGCAATTTTCGCTGTATAGTTGAGCCATTTATTGACGCTCCAAAAGGAGCTCTTCCATTTCCATGATATCCAAACAATAGAGATAGAAATATTTATCACCAGTTAGGCAAAATATGAAATATTATGTTCTAACCTGCTTGCTATTATTGTGGGAAGAGCACTTCTACATTTAATAGGGTGTAGAATACAATTCATGTGACAAAAAATTTTATGAAGTCTTCTATTTCTTAATATTTTTGGTCTTTTGCTTTTAAAATGCTTCTATTAATAACTATCCGGGATTTCCAAAAACAATAGAGTCCCATCAATCCAAACAGGGCTAGGAAAACTATAGTATAAGTAAACACCAAACTTGTTTTGAATTTTAAAACAGGAAAGAACATGGTTTAAAATTAAACTAGTGAAAACGTAAATTACTTAGCACAGCAAAACATGAAATAAATGTCATCGGAACAAACAGTGAATCTGTTAGCTATCATATATATAAAAACTAAAATACGGAAAGCCTATACCTACCAACAATGTGCACAACAAAGTTGCAATGCAATTGTTTTACGTTCACGAGTAAACAAAACGGAAAAGCAAATCAACGAAGTGAAGTTCTTTTGACCCAACGACGGAAACGACTTGTAAGAGGCAATGTTGTACCAACTTCCATTCCGACTTTCACCAGGCTACTCGATAGACCCAACAGTGCTCATAAAAATATTACAGTAATTGATTTTTGAGCCTCAGAATGTAGTTGTAATATAAATTACAGCATACTGTACTGATTTCCTACTTAAATGATTTTAATACTTCACACATTAACGCTTGAGGTCAATATGTTGTATTTGACGAATATCTACCTAATCCAAATTTTCTCTAATCCGAACAGGATTCGATTCTAATTAGTTCCGACTAGTGAGACTCTACTGTATTCTAATGGGACAGTTTTCTTGAAACACATAAGATCCGAGCAGTTGAGAAAATGTAGCATAGCACTGAAGTCATTACTGCACAAACTCCGGGCAACAGAATTTAACCATCGAATTACAACTGAACTTTTACTACCGGATCACAACTCACACTGAACTGTACTCGGCATGCTTGATAGTTGCTGTCCACTGAACGCTTTGCTAACATTTAAATATGTAACTCGGCTCTCAGGGGCCCCTTATATAGGTCTCTAACACTCTAAGAAAGTTTCTAGAAGTGGGACATCCTCGAATGCCAAAAGATGAAGGATTTGGACCCCAGAACGGCATACAGTTGTTTCCACATGGCCTGTTGTCTTGCCAGGGGACAGATCATTAACGCAGGTAGGTGTTCCGGATGGTTCCCTGGTGTAGCTAATTAGTCGTAGGCGCGTTGACATTATTTTCGGGAACCGTCTCCTTTAGTGGCATGTATTGCAAGTAGTATTAACCAAGCAAAGCGACTAGTAGCTTTTTCTTTTCTTCCAAATTTAAGGGTTTCACGATGATTAAAACCTTTGAACTCCATGTAACTTATATTTTATTTGATACTTTGTTATTAAACATGAGTGAAAGCCAATTATTCTCCGCTAATGAACGGGACATGTTCCAAACCAATCAGTTCTCCACCTACACCCAAACCTTCCCTTATCTTCATCCCTTATATCCTATCAAATGTCCTGGAAAATATATGTGACTGGTCATATGGAATGAATTCTAACGGAATGTATAGGGTGTTAGGGCTTTCAGGCAGATATTTTGATTGTCGTGATGTTAAACCATTTCTCTTCACGTCCTTTTCATTAGCTTTTCAAAACTTCCGGTAAACATATATTTGTGAATCAATCAGTATGCAACTGTCCAGCTGTACTCTAATGTTATAGCATTGTCCATTTTACACACACACACACACACACACACACACACACACACACACACACACACACACACACACACACACACGCACGCACGCACACACACACACTTGGCCCATAAACAAAGAAGAACTTGGAAACAATTTCATACAACCTTTCGCTAACTTCATTAATGCTATAAAATTCACAGAAATAGAATGACTTAAGTCCAAATATATATAATTTCTACTCCTTACCAAGGCTGCAACCAGTATCATTGTCCAAACACATTTCAATACTCTACTGCTGTTACAAGTATAATTATATTTGCCTTTCACTATATGATAAGTACTAGATTTATGATTTGTAAAATAGCATTAGGTTAAAGAAATAAGGTCAAACAAAATAAAATAGCATTAAGCAACAAACATCAAATAAAAAAAAATAATAACAAAAAAAACTGTAAATATGCACAATAGAGAAGTATTCAATTAGACTAACGTAGATAAAAAATTAGAGGTAAATAAAAGTGTAAATGCTCAAATAGAACATCAACAATATACCTATACTAGTATATAAAATGAAAATTGTATGTAAATAAATAAATGCAAGCATGTAGTATTCATACGGAATATTAATTAAAAAAAAACACACACACAGACACACACACAGACACACAGATACACACACACCCACAGATACCCACACACACCCACACACACACCCACCCACACACACACCCACACGCCCACACACAAAACTATCACCCACTTTTTATCAGCACTACGAATGCGACGGAGTTCTGTAGCTTAGGTTTAGTTCTAAAGACCCATTGAGCTGACATGAGTTTTCTTTTCAGGATCATAACAATAAATCCATGACTTATAGTAAGGATAGTCCATAATAAATTTGAAGTGCCTCGTTGGAATCTTTCAAGGTCTTCCCGCTTCAACCAATGTTATTTTTGATCGAAAGTCAGTTTATGTGAATTCCATCGACAATAAAGTTTTATCACACATAACTGTTGGTGTAAAATGTTTTCGATCTGATACGTACCAATGCGCAAACGCGGCCCGAATAATTTCATATGATGTCCATAATCTTCTTCAAGCATTGCTCAAAAAGGGCAGTATTTTCAGCAGCTCTTGGAACCTTCACGAAAAAATTGTGTTTGAGTTCGGTGCCTTATTGCCTTGGATGGGGCTTTTTCACAAAATGCATTTCTAAGTCGATTTCTAAGCACATTATTTAAGCGTGCATGATGATTTAAAATCATAAAAATCACATTCTGCAAATGTTCTTTAGTCAAATTCATTTTTGGGTGAACACAGTAGAATCTACTTTTTGGAGATGCAGCAGACCAATAGGGCTAATCCATGAAGAAGAAGAAGAAGAAGAAGAAGAAGAAGAAGAAGAAGAAGAAGAAGATAAAGGTTTTTAGTGATAATTATCACAGCAATTCGAACAAAGCACATAACAGTCAAGTTGCAAAATATAAATTAGCAGTCAAATAGAAATTTCATTTACTTTTAAAAACATGGCTTTATAAGAATGCTCAGCGTCGCCCTCGTATCTGGCCTCTGCAACTTCTAGGTGTCTCCACCGTCTGTCCACGAACTGATTGGGTTGATAAGAAAGAACGTTGATCTTTGATCGTGTTGTCAGACCATATGCAAGATGTTAATGCCCTAAAACATTTGTTTATTTCATATCACATAATTAGTCGCAATGTAGAACTCCTAAAGCAGTTGAGCAAAGCCACGGGTGTCGAAATAGATAGAAAGTTTTACTAAGAAGATTAGCCCTTGGTGACGACAGTTCTTGTGCTGAAATTATGGAAAAGAAATAGCATTTGCCTAACGATCAATGAAAACCTCGAAAAAATCTAAGATCAGAGTGGGCGAAGGACAGGATCAAACCACAAATCTCCCAAATACAAGTGTCTCAATTTACCGCGGAAGCATATAGCTCAGTTGGCGGAATATAAGTAAGCAAGATTCAGCAGACACTGTTTACATCTTACGTAAACTTGAAAAAGAAACAAGAAGAAATGCTGTGAAGAAATCTCGTGCGCGACCAACCGTGTGATGCTCTTTTTCCAGGAAACCACCTGCGCATTAATGAGGAATGAAACTGAAGGAGGCTAATCGTCACTAAACCTTCAGCATACTAAAAGGAATACCTGGTAAGGGATATGGAATCCCTATCTTGACAATGTTAAAATGTATCGTATGTAAGGAACATACAAGCAACTATACAATCAAAACGGCTGAAATGTTTACAATATCCCGGTCTAATATCCTTATAATTGCTGAAATAAGTTTTATAAACAGTAGAATATTTTTCGAAAACTGTTTTTTTCTTGGACTATTTTTCCCCACAGTTTAGACTACATGATTGTTAAAATTTGTTCAAAATGTAAATTATTTTGAAAACTCAAATTTCAGTATGTGTAAAACACTCACATAAACAACTGAAAATGTCAGGTCAAAATATTAATGAACAACTGAGGAAATGTTCCGTATGTGAGAAAATTTTGAGCATACGGGAAATAACCCCCAAACTTGAAGTTTATTTATTGAATTTGTTATTATTATTATTATTATTTTTTTAATGTTTAAATGACTTATTAGCCTGGGTTCTATTTTACATCCCAGGCTGTATTTGCCTTTATTGAGTACTTTAAGTTGTTTACAAGATTGTACACAATAACAGTCTTAATTCCACTGTTTTAGTTTTACAATTAACCAGAGGCTATTATAATACTTGATATCTACTGCATTATACTAACTTAAGGCTAGGGTTCCACACGTCGAAGTTCAAGATATTCATCCCTAGAAATATATTTAGGAATGCCACTCCATATCACACTGTTGACACACTCGTCCTTGTTTTGGGTTTGGCCATGTAATTTTTTTTTTAGAACCAGGATGTGCTATGTCCCTAAATAGTGGTTTTATTTCTTCCATTATGGCAAGTGGCAAACTGTGAGGATGACTATATGAATCTCCTGTGACCAAGCTATTATACGGCTGGAAGGCAGTGCTCCCCGTACCTAGGGATTCTACATGAGTATGCAACAAACATGTCCAATATGATCAGTCAATAAAGTTTCTAGACGAATGAATGTAAATGATTCACCATTTCAGTAACTGTGGTGCAAAGATTGTTTGAACAATCTGTGATGCCTTTTTACCTTAATTCGAACGAATTTAGTCACAACTTAATGTTAACATGACTTTCCCAAATGTTTCGTAGGAATTAAACTTTGCATGACATTTTAACATTAGATTATCACTGAATTCATTCGAATTCAAATAGAAATGCATTACAGCATTGCTCACACAATATTTGCGTAACAGTTTATGAAACAATAAGCAATTTCGGCCAATTCGTGAAGAAGCTAGGTGTCTCCAAATATTGATAAAATATTTTTTCGGCGAAACGGCTGTTTATTGACATTAATTGTATTGGACATATTGGTTTAGTTTGGTTTAAGGGCGCTCAACTTCGAGGTCGACAGCGCCCTTAAAATATTCATAGCAATAGCCAGATATAAATTTCACTCAAAAATAAAAATACTAGCAACAATAAAAATATACACAAAAAGTAAAAACAGTGGCAATAGCCAGATATGAAACAAGGTGATAAATACGCCCAAAAGCATAAACAAAACTAAAATTTTAAATCCTCAAAGTGATATTGCACTCTGCTAAAAAATTAAAAGCTCTATCAACCGCTGTTTTGTCATCCGCTAAGACCTCTGCAAGTCTGGCAGGCAGCCGCAGAGAATTTCGAATTGGACATATTTGTTGCACTCATCATGTATAGGATAATCGAGAAGTCGCTCCGCAACTTTCGTGTAACCGAGATTCCATTAGAGGCGGGAATCCAAGTGACAGCACTGGCTGCCGTGAGCATATGGTTATGTTATAACATTTCAAGAAATAAAAATCTCACAGATTTACTTGTGTACCTCATAAAAGGTAATGTAGATAAACAGCATGCCGACGTTATCTTCGGCGCTAGGCACCGACACGGTGTGGAGGAACTTGTGGATAACCCTATAGAACCTCTAGTTAACTTATGGCAAAAGCAGTATCTTCCACCCTTTATTTACACCAACTCTCTGCACCAGTTGTACACAAACAATAATTGGGTTTGTCATTTCTGAACATTGTATGGAAGTAAACTGCCCATACGACCATTGTTCAAGCCAACCATACAGAACTGTGTGTAGCCATTCCCACATTGTAGTTATAAACCTATTTCCAGGATAGATATCGAGCAAATTCAAAGAACATGATGAAAAAAAGATAACCTTCGCACTTTCGTATAAGACAATAATCTAAAGATAGAAAGTTTTGACCGAAAACCCATTCCGCACCACCTTACACGTTGTAGGCTTTTGGCATCAAAAGACTGTCGAACAGGTTTCTGCCATATAAATGCATTGCCTGTAGAGTTAGGTTCCAGAATATGCAGCGCAGATTTATTCGAAACTGTACATGGTTAATTTGGATGTTTCCGTAGATGCTCAGGGCAAATATTCAGGAACAAGCCAGTGTATTCAACAATGTTACGCCAAGTACTCGTGTTTATACAGCTAGTGCGAATTCACAGGCTCAGTAATATGTCATCACGTCAGTGAAGGACTGCCAGTTAGGAACCCCAGTTAAATACAAGCTCAACGGAATTCACCGCCAAGTAGAGTCGCTGGTTTTGAAAGTTGAAATAGAATGAAGTGATCAAACCTTAAGAAGCAGTGGTACTGGTATTTATAATGGGCACATTGTAGTTTCTGAGTTGAAAAAGATCCAACTTTCTTCTTTTCACTACTGAACTTTCCATTGATATATAATACTCATATAGGTTGATGTATATTTTACAGTTGTCAAAAACGTATTTAAATAACATGCCGCTCCTGCCACGCCTATTTCTGTTTTCTTTTAGGCTTTATCCCCCCCCCCCCCCATTTTTACGTAACTTATAATTTTATAGGTGAAGGTACCATTTCCTCCAAAGCTATTACATCTAGGTAGCTCAAATTTTCTGAGCTGCTAAACCATCATATGAAGCTTGAAATAAGTTGAGCAGTTTTGTTATATTTCATGTATAATTTAGAAACTTCAATATTACGTTTTACAAAAATTGTGCATACTGCAAAATAGGTATCCAATTTGGCTATGCCACACGATGGGCAAATCCTCCAGTCACTTCAACAATTCAAGCTTTTCAACCTCGCAGTCTACACGTTATTCACTTCCTGTATTTTATACGCTACGTGAGTTTTCAATGCCCCCTTACCAATGCCCCACTAACCATCATTTTGGGTACGCTAGGATGATTTTATGGCAATAACACATTGCTCTGAGATAAATCTGGAAGAGTTATATGTGACTTCTGGTGTAATAATTACATTTTAGCATCTGAAACTAAAAATAAAGCTTTTGGAACAAGAGACGCGAATATGTTGTACTCAAACATGTTCATTTCATTATGTCCTTTTGCATTATTAAAATCTCATATCACGATATTTTCGTCATACTTCAAGTTAATTTAATTTTTTGCCAACCTTCCACTTTCTTTGAACTGAAAGTTTATTCTTTGATATATGATACAGAATAATCGCTAAAGTGGTAACAGGTACCAATATGGATGAAATTGAATTTTAAGAGCCCGGGGAAAGTTCTAGGAGCTATGACTATTGCATTGGAATTGCTACCAAAAGTTAAGAGGCGTAATCGTTTCATTCACTGGTATAAGTAAGGTAAACACTGCTAGCAAATCAACAAAATATTAAAACATTCACACTTTCACTATGAACTTTTTTAAGGTTCAAGCTCGGATTCTGGAAATGCTGGGTTCTGTTCCCCTTAACCTCCCTATGTGACTTTGGGGTGTAGTGGTTTTCCCTGGTCGATTGGCATTCTCATCTACCGTCTATTCTTTACATAACTTCCCTTTCATTGTTCTGCTTTCTCAAGTTTCAGGTGAGTTACGAGTTTTGTGCTGGTGGCTGTGTCAGACAGATGACGCGAATGCTTGATTCAAGGAAATATTACACCCGTGGACAATGGAGGCTGTCTGGTTGGACTGATCCATCATTACCCTCTCTGGGTAGCTAGAACAGTTGGACCAGTCTTCGAAATAGGAACTACAAGGGACTTCCGGGCGTCCTTTTTCTTTCTTTTTTTGTAGCCTCCTGTGGTTTCTTTACTTCAGGGATGGCCACAACACATCTTTGCATAGGTGCAGTGCACAGTATGTCCCCTACGTGGTATGCTCCTACGCAACAAAAGTTCATCTGTAATTGTCAGGGAAAGTCGTACGAACCCCACCAAACCTCACTTAACCTCCTATAGTCGGTCTGGGTGGCTCAGTTGGTTAGACGCTGGCCTACTGATCCCCGGACCGATAGTTTTTAAGTATGCTTAAAAATGACAGCTCCATGTCAATATATTTATTGGCATGTAAAAGAGCTCCTGCGGGACAAAATTTCGGCACACCAGTGACCCTGATGCGATCCTGGCAATTGATAGCATCGTTAAACAACAAAATAATTTAATTTAACCTTCCATAGGCGAAAAGAATCACATACTCTTAAACCAGTAGAAAACAAAATAGTGAATGAGTGAGTGAGTGAGTGAGTGAGTGAGTGAGTGAGTGAGTGAGTGAGTGAGTGAAGGATAAAATGAAAAAACTAAAACACAAAATTAAAACAGTAAGCGCTTAAAGCGTTAAAATACTATAAAATAAACCTAAGGAGAAAACGCTCCTAGAAACTAAAACAGGAGTCAGACTTGTTTATCAAACCCAAAATGAGTGAAAAACCGCAGCGCCTCATCTATAGGTACCGAGTTATAACCCCAAATTTGAGTCCAGTGTTGACCAATTTCGTTTATGCAATAATGCACCATAAGCAAAAATGGTCGAGGAAATTATGTTTCAGCTTAACGTGAAGAAGTCGCCGTTGAAATCTGTGAAATTATACACCGTGTATATTTAACTTTCTTAAAGAAGGATGCGTATATTGGGAGTTTTTAAATATTTAATTAGTATTGGAATGGCAACACGGGGTGCACTCAGGCTCGTTAGTTCCTAGAGGGGTCAATTGAGGAGCTGCTTGATAAATAAATAGCAACCCCAGATCACGAAGGCCGTACAACTGGCCAGGAGGGCTCCGGGTGCTGACCATGTCCCACCATCCAGTACTGCACTCCGTACTTCACGTCTACAGCTGCAGAGGTGGGGGGCGCAGCGGCCGGGCAGTAAGCCTTGGCCCATCAGAACTGTTGTGCTAGAGGTATTGGAATGGTGATTAATGTAGTTTTATTATTCATTAAATAGTAGGATGAATATGTTTGAACTAAAAGTTTTAATGGCTTATTCATTAGTGTATGCATGTTCGACTCTTCTGACAGATGGCTGGAATTAAGAATCAGCAATATTAACGAAAATTCGCTGAAGTTTAATTCTCTGTGCCAGAAATAGTTATAACATATATCAGCTGCTGTTTCATCGGAACAAAAGGCTTGCAGTACTAATATAATTAGAGATTGAAATTGAATATTGCTGCAGGCTTAATGACAGGTTTGTTTTTATTGGACTAGTGTATGTATGTACCTGTTAGCGCGGGAAGAGCGTTGTCACGTTTCCCTTGCCCTTCACTAATTAACGACTATTTGCAACAATGAACTAGTTGCAAGCGATGTAAAGTCAAGGAAAATAGGGGTATACAACAGCGAAGGTTCGGTGGATGTGTTTTTCTCTCCATTAGCCGCTTCCGTAATCATTCTCATTTCATTAGACAAGACTCTGAATCAATAGCCAATAGCTAAACCAGGTTCGAAAGTGTTCCCTGTTAACAACTACTGCTATAAATACTGTTACAGACCAATTCCCTAACCGAAAACAAACCAGCTACCTGTTGAACCAACTGCCATTAGAGGCGTTTAAATTTACATACCTAAGCAAACGCCTTTT
The DNA here is from genome assembly GCA_030765045.1 of Tenodera sinensis. Classification (NCBI taxonomy): domain Eukaryota; kingdom Metazoa; phylum Arthropoda; class Insecta; order Mantodea; family Mantidae; genus Tenodera; species Tenodera sinensis. The sequence goes on along the minus strand of CM060963.1, from coordinate 179,438,807 downwards.
TACGGTGATGATCTCTTCCATGACATTGCTGTAATAACAATAAACGCGTGTATTCGTCAACAATATTGCTGTCATTACGTCCATGCTCTAATTCCCATTTAGGCCTGCATTCCCCCATCACATGAATAAGCCCTCACAATAGAGCTATAAATAGATCCCTTATAAACAAACGCTTAGGTAACCACAATAGGCTGTAAATAGGCATTAAAAACATAGATTTAAGCACATAAAATATTAGGTCACATAAGAGCCAGGCGCTTGCCTAAGGTTAGAAACAGCATTCCATTTCATATTTCATATACAATATATATAAAGTAGAGATATAAAAATGCAAACTCTAAGAGAATTTGAGATGTGTAAATATAAGGCACTCCTGAAATCTCCATAAATCTCCATCTTTTCTATGATATAGGACACGTGTTTGTTTTCTCAATCCAAATAGATTTAATAATCATTTAAGGAAAAAATATTAATTTTTGTTTACTAATGCATCTAGGTCAAACAAGCTCATTTGCAGGCCTGAATAAATGCAATGCATGTTGCGAAATAAGCAGTTCACACAAAAATCTAAAAAGTGTAGAGAAGCATCACAATGCTTTATTAATGCTTCTGAAAACGACGTGAATTAACCTTCTAATTTGAACACGTTACACAACATTTAATATTATAATGCTACTATTGTTAAGTCCAGTATGTAGAGCAGGAAATTGGAAAACATCGAGGCCATTTTCCATCAGCTGTATTTTTTACTTTCTCTACTACGTTTAGTAAAGTATAGGAAGTATTGTATTCCATTCAAAAATTAGCTTTCACCAGAAATAGTTTCGAGGCCCCCTGAATCTTAAAACAAAACAGGTCCGTATGTATGTGTCTGTGTGACTGTTCGTCTGTCCGTCTGTGTCTGTCAGTTTGTGGACAGCATGACTCAAAAACGAAAAGTCGGTTGAAAAGCACAGTTGGTATTTAACTTTAATGTCTTTCAAGGATGCGACAGGAAGATTTTGAAGAAAATTACTCCACCCTAAACTACCCTTTACATGGAAATGTTCTCGAAAATTTTGATTTTCTTGAAAATGGCTCTAACGATTTTGATTAAAATGTCATATGTTTGAGATATTTTTATGATCAATGAAATGTACATCTTGAATTTTCTCGCTTAGTTCCATGAAGTCCTATTTACTCAGGATGACTCTTGCATAACCGGTAAACCGCAAGAGATAGATGAAATTTTGATATACAATGTAGATCTTGCTTTTCGTAGAGTGAACCATTTCGGAGATATTGCTCATATTTGTTAAGTTTTGGAGAACTTAGACTTCTGTGAAATGGAACATCGCTATTCATTTTTATATGTTAGTCGTGCAAAGAGAACGGAATTTGAAAGCTTTAAAAGATTTGGCTATCGCTTAAAGACTACTGTATTCCATATTCCCGTTGAACCAACAAGGAAATAGGCAATGATTTGTGCAGATCTTTGCTCAAGAGTTTGTAAGTGTAGTTAGTGCAAGTGTAGAGAGTCATGTGAGTACAACACATCAAATTTTTATATAAACTGTACTTTTGCACAGGTTTTGCTAGTCTGAATGAGCTCAAATTTTCAGCGCTTACTCATTGAAAACATTGTTCATATACAACCCGAAGGAAAAAAAAAAAAATAACTTAGTTTGAAAAACCCATGTTAAATTGATCATAGGTGTCCTAAGAATAAGTCTACAACATTTTATAGTTCTGCTTCAACTAAATCCTGAGAAAAGTACACATAAATCAGGAATTTAACATTTGTAAGATAAGGCGTTATTAACTGTTACAGTTATAACTGAAATGTGCAAAATGAGAGCTTTATGGACATGTTCTCAGGTGAATATTTTTGTTTTTTCCACAGCAACCGTCGTCTTTCAAATCTATTTAAGTGTCTGACCTTTCGATATAGGTGACTTGTATGTACTGCAGGGGCGTAGCGTCAATGGATGTGGGTGATGTGTTGCATACCCTGCAGTTTTCTTAGTTAACTTTTTTCTATTATCTATATATTAATCCAATTGGCGTAATGCTTGCTGACGAGTATGTTTGGAATAACAACCCACTATGACTCGGTATTGTTAACGTATCACGCCAAGCATTCAACCAGAGGTGCTTGCGCTTGGCTCATGCCAATCACGTCAAACGATGTACGCGCGCAGTGGATGCAACACAGAAAGGTGCTTCTCGCTTGTTAATGTTAATGAGGTTTTTCACTATTTTGTCTGGTAGTGAAGGTTATTTTCATATCTTTAACTTCTGTAAGTATCAGAGTACAACAAGCAGCATTTTGAACTGTAATGTGTGCGAACATGTAAGAGAAAAGTACGCCAGGAAACCGAAGACAGGTATGCACACTGCCCATATGCTTCTGCGTGGCTACGAGGAAAACACGTGTTGTAGAGGAAACAGTGCATTTCCTGGAAACCTGCTGCTGCGAATATGGAATGCGAGTGCTTCTCGTCAAACTGGGAATGCGGAAAAAATAGTGGGAGGGATTGTTCTGTAATTTTAATATTTACCAGTTGGTGAATTACAAAGATCTACAAAGACTATAACAATCGAGAAAAAATTATTTTTTCTAACTCAATAATTGTCATTTAACAAACCAAAACTTTATAATACTTTCTGTTTCCAACATTATTTTGACAGTGCTTATCTATAACAGAAGAATATTTAAAATGATCTTAATTTTAAAATCCTCATAGCTTGGAGAATTTTAGGTACGCTGCCAAAACAATAGCTAGCAAAAATAAGTTTAAAGGCGTTGAAGATATTACAATGAAACTTTTAAGTACATAATACCTTATATGTATCATGTCTGAGTTTGAACAAAATCCGCTAATAATTTTAGAATTTAGAAATTTCACCTTTGCGTGTGCTTAACACGTTTTCAAGGTGCATGCCCAAGTCCACACACCACGCTATGCCACTGAATTGTACTAATATTGTTAACTTTTCTAGAATATTAAGTTCTTAAAATTGCAAAAATGTACGGTTGAATAATAACTCCTGCAGACATTAAGACTATTGACGGATTTCTTTTTCTCTCCTTAGATTAAGGGGATTTGAATACTTGACAGTGTGCAGAAATCTTGTTCAGAGATTTTTCGATGAAACAAAGTACTTTCTCTGGATGATTACTAATTAATGTAGGAAACTAAAATTTAGGTGCATAAAACAAAATCAAAGTAAATACGACTGGAAAGTGCTTACATTTACTTGTCCTTCATTGTGACTCATGCGGTAATGAACAGCGGTTGCTTTTAATGGCCTTGAGCGCGGGCAAACGAACATGTTTATGTCCATTAAATTACGTTGGAATAGTTACGTTTCTTTATTGGCATTATCAATATGTCATTATTGTTATGTTTTTTATGCAACAGAAACCATGATAAACAGATCCTGGACCAACAGAAATCAAGATCTCCGACACCTTGTGAACTCAATAGTAGTGCAGGTATACCACCACAAAATATTGAAGACCAAGAGTTTCCAGGAGCCCGGGAACAACTGTGTGTGTGTGAACTGTAAAATCACTGGTAGAAATCTATAAATAATAAACGATGTTTCTAAGTAAAGTGTTTTAATTGCTGCATAATTGTGTAATCTTCGAGTCCAATCACTACCACAGCAAGTAAACATGGAAACATATTTCGATTGAACTTCTCTTGGAAACTGCGTATTTACAAATAGCCCACCTTTGTGCTATGGTGGTAGCGTATCTGCCTCACATTCATCAGGTCCTGCGTTCGAATCTCAGTTAGGGTGAGTTATCCGTATAGCTTTTTTTTTTTCGAGGTGTTCCCTTTTCCTGAGAAGATGAATGTCGGGTAACTTTCAGCTCTATGGACGGGATCATTTGAGCACCGTTTCACCAATTTCCTTCATTCACCCTCCGTTATGGCATCTCGTTGGAGAAGCACCTCAATATCTTGAAAAAGTTCGGAGGAAATAAAGATAGATCCTCTCGGATATTTCAGCTTTAAGTTATCAAAAATAGCTTTGAAAACTATTAGTAATTTGCTTCCCCAAGAAATAAACAGATTAGGTCCAAGTCAGAACTAAACCGTACACATCTTAGACAATGAAACAACGCTACTGATTCAATAGCAATAGCTATAAACAATGCATCTACAAGGAAGAACTTGAGGAAAATACACTTGTCTTGTATGGAAAGCTTGTAGGAATTCCCGAAGATAAATTATTGCACACAAACACAAACACAAACACAAACACAAACACACACACACACACACACACACACACACACACACACACACACACACACATCTCTTACTTTGCCTGGAGTCGCGTGCCACGTTTATGCAACCACTAGCATAGCACACTAAGATGCGAAAATATTTCTGCAGGTACACCATAAAGTTTATAACCTTAATGCATTGAGGGAATGTTTCTGAAATTTGCAAGGACAGTAATAAGTAGCCTTGCACGCTCGTTTCTCATCATTTTCTTCGTGACACGGAAGCTAGAGGTCGGAACTTTGGTGTACCCTGGCCATCACGATGCGCAACCACTGGTAACCTTCAGGTGATCTCTACCAAGGTATATAATGAGAGACGCCGGCGATTCTGACAGCAGTGTTAACAATGGCGACGTCAGTGCTAGCAGTGCTGAGCTTGGCCGCCGTGGCTACCTTCGGGGCTGCTATGGTCCATGGCAGCACTACAACCCTAGAGATCACCGCCTCAGATAAAGATACAGGCAGTTGGTTGGCCAAAATGGGCGACACTAAGGTAGGACGATGTTGATATTTACGTCTTACTTCTCAAAGGATACTTTAGCGTTTCGCACAAAAACAAGGTCCGTGAGAAAGGGTCAGAAAGAAAAGGTGGTTTTGAAATTATTTCGTCTACAGGTTTGAACACTATTAATTGAGAAAATAACCAAATCTGTCTTATCATAAAGTGACAAAAGTTTGTCTTCTTTTTTTGAGATTTTCTTCTTCTTCTCTTCTGCCCCTAAACCCTTTGGTGAGCTTTGACCTCCTCCATAAACCTCTATCTTCCACTTAACTTCTCCATCCTCTAATTCCAATCATCCTTAAATCTTCTGTTACATTCTCTAATCAACTTGTTGTTTACTTTTTTTTTTTTTTTTTCAAATCCTTCCTTTCAATATTCTTTTTTGGGATTCTAACCTCTGTCATTCTCTCAATATGTCCTAGCCATCTTATTCTTTGTGCCTTTATAAACCTCCTAATGCCTTGCTTATTTATTAGCAGTTTTATCTTTCTCCCCATTGCTCCAGCTACAAAAATTCTTCTCAGTATTTTTCTGTATTGTTCAGGGTCCATGTTTCTGCAACATATGCTACTATTGATCTTATTAATATTGTATAGATCTTGTATTTGTTCCTCCATGAATGAACTTATTTTTAGTAGTTGTAAATAGGCGTAATAAGCTGTATTCTCATATTTGATTCTTTCTTTTACGCACTCATTTAAATTACTTAATTATTTATTGTTGTTACTGTTGTTGTTTACAAGAGCAGCTAGGTATTTAAATAGGGATACCCCTTTAAATGTTTTTTCTCCAACTATTAGATTTGTTTTGAGATTTCGGTTTTAATAAACCAGGATAAAGTATTTCACGAAAGATTAAGGCATTTCATGCCTTATTAATATATAACACGAGCATTGTAGGCAATTAAACTTAGATTACATTTATTAACAAAAGCTAAGTTAAATCTCCAATGCATTTTGTGGCAGAAATGAAGCAAGCGCTAGTAAAATTTATTACAGTTATGAATATTTTGGGAATGATATGTAAAAGTTTATACGTACATATGTATATAAAAATGGATGTGTGTATATGTTTGTAATCGCTAATCTCCAGAACGACTTGACTGATCACCGCGAAATTGGGGACGTATATATATTTTTTCATGGAGGTCTCTACGCTATCCATTTTATAACATTTACACGATTTTATCAACTCGCTTTTCTTTTACGTAACACATTCACATGTCGCTCTCTACTCGCCCTTCAACATATAATTCGCATATTTTTTATGATTGAAATAGAAATGCAGCATACGACAGTCGTGTGAGTAGAATAGGATGGAAGAAGTGTGAACAGGAAAAACATGTGCGTAATTTTAAAGATGATATTTCGTGAAAGTGGATATCAAAATGTGCTAATATATAACACACCAAAGAAAAGACAGAAAAATGCTACCCCACGCTATGGGACAAGAAAGAGCAAGTGATTAAGATAATCGTAGTCAGGGATGATAGAAAGGATGGAATTAAAAGTTTAGGGATAGTGAAGTAGCAATTCTAGAAGCTAAATTTCAGTGAGAAAAGGACTTAGAAGTGATAAAGAGCTAAGAAAATAAATCAGTAAGGTGTAGAAAATTATTAGCAATTGATTAAGAAACAAAAGAAAGAAATATGGGGCGGGGGAAATGAATTTGGAATGAAATGCGTAACTTAAAATAATGATAAAGTAAATTGAGAGACAAACGTAGAAAGAAAAGACAAATTTACAGAAGCTTGTAAACATTAGTTAAACGTTAAACGACAACACGCGCCAAAAGTTACATGTATGAATTTCAGAGGACTGTTCAATCACAGAGGGGCAAGGGCCCAAGTTCATGGCTGTACAAGATGCATAAGCTTTAGTGTTCAATAAATTAATATTCATATACGTATTAAATACACTATCTTTCATTTATATTCCTCCCACCAGTTACATTATGGCTTCAAGCCTCCGGGTTGTCCAGGTATATCTACTCTCAGAGAATAATAGAACATCACTTGTATGCGATTCACTTTCCTCTGTGTTCAGCTAGAAATTGCTATACGGAACGTTTTCATGGTGCAACAGCGTGTTCTATTTTTTCCTGCTACCTTTGAATACGGTAACTTATATTGCCTACGTGAAATTTATAAAAACAATCCCCACAATCTTTTAAGGAAATTAAATGGGGCTAATAGTATAAAAACACCATTTATTTTAAACAACAAAGCCAAGTGACTTCTTTCAGAAATGTCGGACAAAATGTTTACATTCTGTGTTACTTATACTAAGCAGAAGAATATTCCAGCCAAATATTCTATAGTAATATTTCACAACAAATACACATTTTGAAACAACTGAATTGAAGAAAGGGCATTATTCAATATAGCTGTGCACGCGTTTGTGTGTGTGTGTGTGTGTGTGTGTGTGTATGTGTGTGTGTGTGTGTGTGTATGTGTGTGTGTCTGCTCTGGCAATTACGTGAAAGCCTGAAGAAGGTTGGAATTATAGGGATTTTACAGCCTTTTAGTGATGCTATTAAGCTTTTATGTAATGAACATATAAATCCTTTGGTTTCTAATTATTTACCAGGCATAGTTATAAATTTTACTGTTATACCTCTTCTTCGCATTCTCTACTTAATTGAAGAGAATTCTAACCTCGCATCAACTTCGACTGTGAAGAACATATCTCAGAAACCAGAATTCAGTGAAATATCAAACTTGGTATTTAGGTTCCATATTTTCCAAAGATTCAACACATCGATTTTTAGGAAACTTTCCCCGCCCCAAACTACCCATTACGTAGGCGTATTTTAGAAATGCTCTGTTTTATCAAAAATGACTAATGATTCCACTTAAACTACTATATATTCAACATATTTGTATGAAAAATAAAATTTATATATTTAATTTTCTGCAAATATACTGCTGAGTCCTCTTAATTTGAAAAGGATTTTCTATAATATTATGTAACTGCTAAATGTTAAGTGACAGATGAAAACATACTCCCCAAAAAAGTTTTGATATTTTTAAAAACACGTTTTTGTGCCGACTAAAGTAATTTCCGAAATTATTAACGCCTGAAATTTTATATTCAGTTATTCCTCGCGACTGCACGGAAGAGCAATGCATTTTAAGGTCAGTATACAACCTTCAGTTCTTTAACATTAGACTATAGCCATTTCCTTTTTTACAGAGTGAATGAAAATACCTCTGCTTTTGATCGGGTTCCTCACAACAAGAAACAAGAAACAAAGTTAATGTAAACATGTCCCAAATTCCTTCGTTTTCGATTTGTTAAAGTTCAAGGGGTTGTTAATGAAATAATTTTAAAGTGATACAATATACTTTTTGACATTCTCAGCTTGTTAAGAAGTGTTCAAAACAAACTCATATCAGATACTCAAAATTTTCTCCTTTTGCTTGTGGACACGTCTGCGCTCGTGGCACAGCGTCAAAAGCTTCCTGATGAGCATGTAAACAATTAATTGAAACGTTAAGGACAAACTGATAGGTACAATTTCAGTTAACCTACTACAGTAAACAAATGACAAGTGTAAACAAATATCCATTGCAACACATTGCCATTTACATGTGACGTAATCAGTCACAACCTTTTATGAATGAGTACATAGATAAATGAAGCTGTTGGTTGAGCCTGGAAAGTTACTGAACGTAATTTTTCATTGATAAATGCACATATTAATAACATTAAAACAAAGCATAATAGTTGAGAAATTTATTCGTCGAGCCGGTTTGTTATGGAACACAAATACACGTATCGTTAGGCATATGAATGTATCTTCTGCATCTTACATGCTAAGAAATGCAATTCCATGCATTTCTACGTCGGAGAAACACGCTTAAACAATTTGCATCTCATGAAGAATTAGGTTAGTAGAGTTAATCTTGACACGGCAGTGAAGGTTTCTCGCTGTGACAAGATTGCATAACCAACTGTTCCAGCTGAGCCCGTACTACAACTTAACCTTCCATGACATTGAGCGTTTACATTTGTTGTTTTGGGGTTTAGCAGCTTAGTGTACCAGATCAAAATAAACGGATTCTTTGTTATCATATGAACGAAAACCTCGTTCCCCATTGCAAAACAATTGTGAAAACTCTTTATGTTTTTACTTTCTCTACTAGTAAACAGAGGAAGTATTGTATTCCAGCCAAAAATTCGATGTCGAGATTTTACCGCAAATATATGTTTTGAGGCCTCCTAAATTCCAAAAAAGGCAATTTTAGAAAAAGGTCCGCGCGCGCGCGCGTGTGTGTATGTGTAACTGTTATTCTGTGGACAGCATAACTCAAAAATTAAAAATTCGGTTAAAAGCCAAAGTTGGTATTTAAGTTTAATGTTTTTTTCAAGGATTTTGAAGAAAGTTACTCCACCCTAAACTACCCTTTGCATGGAAAATTTTGATCTTCTTGAAAATGGCTCTAATGATTTTGATTAAATGACGTATGTTTAAGATATTTTCATGACAAATGGAACGTAAATTTTTAATAACTGTTAAACCATAAGAGATAGACCAAATCTTACTCCACAAAAGATGTACATCTTGCTGAAACACACAATCTGTACCCAATTTTGTTTTATATATAGAGTAAACCATTTCGGACATATTCCTTGTTATTTCTGTAAGTTTCAGAAAACAAACTTTCGTCAAATGCAACATCGTTGTTAATTTTGTACGAGTATATGTCAACCGTGCAAAGAGAAAGGGATCTCAAATCTTTATGATTTGACCATCGCTCAAAGCCTACTGTATTCTAATATTCTCCCTGTAGCACAAGGAAATAAGCAATACGACAATTTCTGCAAATGTTTATCTCAAGTGAAACGAAGAAGATATAGGAATAAGAGTTTGTAAGAATGGTTAGTGCAAGAGTTCATGTGAGTGCAACACATCAGATTTTTCTTTATTTAATTTTCAAACATTGAAAGGAGGAAAGTCATAGATTCAATTAGAGAGCATTTAAAATTTACTGAAATCAAACGCGAATAAAAATATTAAAAGAATAAGCTTTTATGTTTTTCTCTTTGTTATCATATTTTAATTTTCTTTAAAGTCGTTCAGGCGAAGAAGGGTTTATTTTAATACAGAGTGTGGTTTTTCTATTTTCGTTTTTCGTTGCTTTCCTGGTTGTTTATTCCTTTTATTATGACACATAAACACAAATGGGACTCTGTGTGCTGAAGCGCCAAAGATGTAGGCTCCAGCAGCCATGACTACAAGGACTGACTCTTTTAAAATGCCCACTCCCCAGCCGGGAATCGAACCCGCGACATCTCACACAGTAGGGAGGTATTGTACCGACTGAGCCACGGAGCGCTATATTTTTTCGCAACTTCGCCAGCCACAATCTGACACATCAGCATTTGATGTGTTTTCCTGTACATTCATTTGTACTTTTATCTCGGTATTCAAGGCCAACCTGCCTCAACGCAGCAAGAATGTGTAATCCTAGAGCAGGTGGTGTGAATAACCAAGTTGCCGCTCGCCGAGTGGATAGGCAACACACATTGCATCATCGAACACTACGTAGAAAATAAACAACCAGTTAGAGAGGGAGAGGCATCGCGGGTACAAATGATTTTAAGTCCGATTTTTGGCATCTCGGCAAATGAAAATTCATATTCAGACATTTTCTCAGCTCTGTCCATAGACCACATATCTATCATAAAAATGTGCGCTATAAGGGAATAAATAAAATGAAAACAATATATTTTAATACTTGTACTTGAATTCCCAGCGTAACTATATTGCAGTTATGATTGGTACTTGAACCTGTAATTCTGGAGTAAAAATGTTTTCACCATATGAATAACAAGAGTTAATTTCAGATCATAGTAATTTGCTGACTGGAAGCGTAACTAAATATATTTGAGAGTAATATCTAAAAAATTCACGTAGATTTCAACCAAAATGTAAGAATTCTATCTATAATAACTAGAAAATATGTTAAGATTTCCTAGTATAATTGAGCATTCATTGTTCTATGGGAAAATTTTATACGATCTAAAGTGTCAGGAAGAGTGGGTGTGTTTCGAGATAGTGATTGAATGAACGAAAACCCGCTATATCATGCAAATTAAATGCCACGCTGCAGTGGTGCATTTCCCATTTACAAAGCCAATATTTGCCTGCAGCTTTTAGAATAAATTGAATAATAAAGCCTCTTTTTTGAAAGTGTTATCTACGAGAACTGCAAAGAAATAAGTGGCAACACTGTTTTATCTCGTAGTAGAGATTTTTGTCCGAGCTGCGGTTGGCAACACATGTAAAGGTTGGTGGAGCTGTACAACTCGGGTGACGGTATTGGTGTCGGTGCTACAGTGGGATGTATTGAATGTAAGTCATCAAACCATATCGCCTTAAACGGGAAGTTTACCAAGTTCGAAATGGGCAAAGATCAAAGTAGCCTGTGGAAAAATAGGAATGTCAGTCTGGGCTACGTAAGCATGCGGGAATAAGACTATGCCGTATCGGACAGTGTCAAGTTGGGTTGCAGCTATTCGTGCGGCATGCAATAGTGTACATCAGGAACTAGTTGGAGGTTAACATGGGATCGAAAACAGTGTCATTAAATTGGTCCAATCCTTGCTGGCTGTAGACATCGTCTGGAACATCATCTTCGTCTAGCACTGCACAGAAAACGACCTAACTTCCACGCATTGTTTCGCAGGACACTGTCCGTTGTCATATCGCAGCAGCTGGGCGAAACCTATTTGCACGATTGGTATGGGAGGTTATAGAACACCCACCCTACTCACTGGACATGAGTCCGCGTGGCAATCTGTTGCCTAACAACCACTGAGTGGGATACGTTTCAGCACCACAGAGGCTTGCTGACATCAACAAAGAGGGCACCGCTGCTGGTACCCTGCAGCTTCCCCATATCTGGCAAGGGTGTGACATGTAGCAGGGGATTACATTGAAGGCCTGTAAAAGTGTCATGGTTATACAATAGATAGCTCACGCAAGATTTATATGTTACAACTTATTTCTTTCCAGGCCTTGCATCTACACTTATTTTTGCAGGTGCCTGGTTATCATTTGCACATTTCTGTTAGATGTATGTTTGCTTTCTAAAACAGCATTAAATGTTCGTCAACGTCGCAATACACAATTAGTTTTATAAGGTTGCAATTTATAATGCTTGAACTTTGGAATCGAGTAGTTATGGCTTTTAGGATTTCTTCATATACCACCACTAATGTAATCTCCATTATAAAGTATTCAGTTGTCTTTCCTCCAAACCACTTATATGGTTTTAGAAGTAATTATATCTGTTGCTGTTTATTACATGTACCTTCTGTTTAAATTATATCCAATTTATGATTGTAAAACTATCCGTTTGATGAATGTGTTTTCTGTTATGAAATTTTGTGTGTTATTTTCTGACTCAATGAGAAACCCATTTTGGGTCAGAATTAATAATATGCATGTAACAGACAACAGCATATTTTCTGATGTATCATTGACGATACCGAATATTATTATTAGAATATTATTCTCCTAGGTATAAAAAAGGCAAATTGGTATTTATAGAAGCTTGTACCGTATGTTTACGTGATGAATAGATTAACCTCAACCCATAGTACCCAGGTTTTATGTTTACGCTTAATTTTCAAGCATGTAGTATTATTTTCACAAAAATGCAATTATAAAATAGTATATAATTTTACAGCTTATACCTTCTCGTTTCATTCTGTATCCGGTTTCAAATTTGGTTTAATATGGTTAGGACTGGGTGTTTCATAACTGTGATCCCGTTTGAATATTCATAGCCATTTCACATCTGAAAGTGATCCGGTCTAAAGAAAGTCCTGGGACGGAGGTCTTTCAATTATATGAATATTTTCCTCATCACTCAGCAATTCCCGAAATACCTCCCTGATATCGATATGCACAGCTGGGACTGCCATCTCAACATAGGATTAAAGTACTAGTATATGAGAGATCCAGCAATGTTAAACTGAAGTTCTAGTAGATACTGCGTTTATAATACTAAGTACAACTTAAAACTACAGTTTACACCTAGCCAGGGGTTTAAACCACGTTTACAATTGGTGTATTACTGTATGTGAGGTTATTAACCCTATTGTTACCAGGGGGAGTACTTTATGCCATATTCTGTAGTTTTTTAAATTCTGTCTTTCAATTTTTTATTAAAGGCATGCAGTTAATAGTTACTGTCAATTACTGCTTCTACTACTGAATTGCATAATTATTTCAAAGCTTTCATTGTTGGTATTTTCAGAAACAATAAATGTCAAGATGGCCATAAAATAATGCCGCGTAGGTATAATGTGATTTCCGTAAAAAAGTAAAAACAGCAATAGTTAAATAATGTTAAATATTACCTTCATAAATATGGCAAGATATAATACTCAATTTTAAAATAAATTTGTTTTAAATATTTCTCAGACATTTTCTCACCAGTGGTGGTCACCTACGTTAGTAGTATAAGATCTGTAACAAGGATGTAATACCTAATATGATTCATGTAAATAAGTAAAAAAGGGCTAGTTAAAAAGGATATAATACCCAATTTTAAAATAAATTTGTTTTAAAAATTGCTCAGACATTTTGTTACTACTGGTGGTCACATAGTACCTCCCCTGGTAATCTAAATTCTGGAATAAGGCTTGGTGATCTTCTTCTTCTTCTTCTTCTTCTTCTTCTTCTTCTTCTTCAACTTCTCTGTTCTACCACTGTCGTGGTGTCCGGGAGTTTACCTCAGATCAATTTCCTAAACTCATTCCTATCCTCTGGTACTCTATTGAACTGGTCCTAAGTCTTTGCTTTATTAGCCACCACTCTTTTAATCCCTTCTTCCCAAGTTATCCTTGGTCTTCCTTCGGGCTCCTTCCCAATGGTCTTGCTTCCAAAAATTGGCGTACCTTCCGATCTGTACCCATCCTCTTTACATGTCCGTACTATGTGAGTTGTCATTCTTCTATTCTCTTACTTATAGATGGGACATGAAGTTCGTCTCGTGTCTTTTCATTCCTTATTCTATATCGTCGTGTATTCCTTACTATTCTTCTTAAGGCTTTCATCTGCATTGCATTTACCATGTTTAACTCACTTTTTGTAACTGTCCAGCTTTCACTTCCGTAGGTATTGGTTCTATGACTGCTTTGTACACTTCAATTTTTGTCCTCTTATCCACTTCTTTCGCTAAAATGCACTTGCTTAATGCAAAATGCGCTTTGGTAGCTTTCTCTACACGCTTTCTTATTTTTCTCAGTTTTTTATTTGGTGTATAAAACACTGTTTTAGATTACATTACATATGTTGTAAGCTATGTATAAAATACTTAGACGTAATTTACCCGCACCTTCATTCACACGAACCTCTCAAAAAACTGCTGACATTTAAGCATTTTGTGTTTTTAAGGTGTGCGATAATGTTAATACATTAAACAATGAAGGGCTTTACGGAATCCCTGAAGTAAACATTAAAAATAACTAAATGTAAACATTTTCTTAACCTGGCGAATTCAGTGCCCAAATCCATGTGACAAACTGTTAAAAATTGTCTAAACTATTAAAACAAGCTAAGTGCTTCTATTGCAGGTATTGAAAGTTGACAACAATATTCCACAGTTCTGTACTTCACAATTAACATGTTTTGCAGATTTCCGCACTGAGAGAGTTCAGATGTTCTTGGTTACTGATCAGTTCCCATGAAAAGATAAGCTTCAACTTGCCTAACATTTTTATTCTTCGCCGTTTCTTTGAAACGGTTTATCACTGACGTCAAACAGCCATAGAAGCTTTCAAAATTTCATTCTTATGGGATGATTCTTTCAACAGTGGCTGTAACTTCGTTACTTATGATGGAAATAAAGAGCTTTCGAAGAATAATTCATGAACTTATTTCTTATATAGCGTTGCCCTCTTTTCCCATCCCTAAAGTCCAGTTCTGCGGTTGCTTTGATACATTTTATATCAAATTGCAAACCCGCACAAAGCAGTTCACCAAATATTATTATATATTCTATTGCTACGCTACCTTTTCCGGTTTTTTAGAGGTTTAAGCAGTAATAATTGCTACTATGGATATAGTTGTAAATTTCGGTTTACAAAATCGATTGAAAGGATGTAAAAAGTAATTCGTGGTAGATGAGAAACCACCCAACGCTCACCTATCGACCAGACAATAACCTCGAAAATCCAAAAGTCAGAGTGGAAGGTCCACGGGAATCAAAGTGCGACCACTTGGATACAAGATTCACACTACACTATGTTAACATCTTCCTCAGTTGCTTTAAATCTTCCTTAAATAATCATTTATAATTAATTTTAAATTTCGTATCAAAGCTCACCAATCATTTTCCTTTCACCTCGCTTTTGGTTTAACCTCAGTTGTCGAAACGAGCAATAAATACAACTTCTAGAAGAAGTTAATGTCACTGTTTGTCAGATTTATATTCTCACTCCCAACTGACTTTCCATCTGTTGGTTTTCTTATCTGGTATACAAAAGGCTTGTAGTCCCTGCTTTAACCTGTGTAAACAAGAGTGAAAGGTGCTGCTGGAATCTGAATATTAAATGAACCAAAGAGGGTGAGTAAGAAAAATCCGCAGATCCCCTTCCGGGCTAGCTGGATGCGCATTTGTCTTCTGATCTTTGACAGAATGTGGAGTAGCAGTGCTTTGAATTTCGACATTCTGTTTATTCTAGAACATAAAATTATAATATAGAATCTTCAGCTGTGTTATAGGTATTGAAGTTGTTTGATGTGCAATTAAAAACGTTTAAAATGTGATGTTTTGCCCTCTCATGATTTCTTCACTTCACTCTTGCACCAACTATTTTTACTTTCATTTGCTTCATATTAATCGAAATAAACATGGGTAGGAACTAGAACCAGTTTTCACTGTTTTCTCCAATTTTCCGCTTTCGTGGTCACGAAGGGAGGAGAAATAGGGAATGCTTTCACACCTGCTGAGTAACGTTCGTCAGCCCTGCTCTAGCCATTCCTCATTGCTTTTCTTACGATCTTTAAACACTGCATCAGCTAACAGCTTACATAATAAATCGTATAATTAGGAACTGAGATGTAAGAAAATGTAATAAGATGTGACCATTGATGCACGTGTCAGGAAGTCATAGGAATATGACTTCCCATTTTCCTAGAAGCTTCAGCAATCTTACAAACTTATTTATGGTAAATATTATGATGTGCATTATGAATAACTAATTCAATGCATTTATATGGCAAATTACAAGTCTCAAATCACTAATGGCAATCACTAGGAAAATAGGGGTTAATGCATTGTTATACACAAGAGCTTTAAAGGGAATTAGAGAATAATATTTGATTGTCAAAATAAATTCAAGCTGGCTTTTACTGTTATAATAATTTTACGACTTAAGTTATTACAGGTTTCTACATTACGCATTTAAATTACACTTAAAACACATTACTTGCCCAACTTTGCCCTCCACCCAACCTCTGGGACGAGGTAGGCAAGGTTTCAATCAAGCAGCTAGAATTATGCAAGAGGGGAATATAACAGTGGTCCTTTGAAGGGGCTGAGCCAAATAGTTACGTCATCAAACTAAGTTTTCCAATTCCTACATGGTAGTATATATAGCCTTAACATGAACAGAATGGTTGTCTTGCAGTCCTGTACCTTTTCTCTTTCATTACAAGTCCTTGGAGAACATGTCCTCCATCTTGAGTCTTTTTTCCCGTCCTGTTTCATTTATATGCCGCCTTTAATATCTATTTCATATCGGGGCTTTGCTTAAGGAACAGTTGCAATGATGTGCAGTCGTTTACTATTGCTGTTAATCTCTGGGTTGTATTTAAATTTACGCACACACGCACACACACACACATACACACACCAAGAGAGTAATACAAAGAAAAAAAACACACACACATGCTTTCATGCTTCCAGACTCTAGGGAAGGTGGAGAATAATTCTGGAAAAAGAAAAATATCCAACACATAGTCGGTAATCGAACCCGGGACCTCTAGTTTTGGAAGCTAGCATGCTAACCATCAGAGCACAGATACAATTTCATAAATTGTTGTTTCAGTGCAAATGTTGACACGCTTTATTTTCACCAAAAATCACACTCCTAAAACAAGTGAACTTCTCTTTTAACACAACTCCAATGACCATCCGTCTGACCGATCGATCCGCCGACCGACCGACCGACCGACTTCTGATCCCTCGGCATCTCTTTGTTTCCCGCTGTACGCTTTCAATGCTATTTTGGTGCGCTTTTGATTGGAAATGGATGATTATTCGTCCGCTTTCGTTGCGCACTGCTTTGCACCTGTCTCCACTTAGAAAATGTCTAGGCGTTCCTTAGTTTCTGGTCAGTCTTTCAGGATAGAATCTGATTTAACTGCATAGTTACCAAACCGAGTGGGATGCCTCAGCTGGAGGTGACGTTTGCATTCGAGAAGTCTTGGCTTTGACTCCTGTGGTCGGTCTTCCTGACCCACGGTTATTTTCGCGTGTTTTCCGGATCGCCAGGTGAGTGCTGGAAAGGATAGTTACAGCCTCCAGAATTTAGCGTGCCTCCATTTCCTTTCATCCTTATTTGGTATAAACTTTACTTCCAGGATTGGAAGTGACGGCGGTGCGTGACGCTGTATGAGAACTATGCTGTTCTTGGTGTAGGGGTGGTGTTGTAGTCGTCTGTCTGGTAGGTGGGATGGTATTGTAGTTCTCTGCCTGGTAGGTGGGCTGATTTTCGAACCCTACCGCCGCCGCTTGCACGCAAACCCTGGTAGTGAGATGCGGAATCTTCAGCTCACTTTTCTGGGTTGCCCCTAGCGCGGGTTCCGACACGCCCATACAGCGCTCCCATCTCATCGCTTCCTTCCGGGAAAGGAATGACGCTTTGCGACACTGTTGAGAAGGGGTAAGACGTCAGACCTCTGAATAGCTGAAAAATTATTCTAAAACAGAGATGGGAAAAGGAGAATTATGTTACATTCACATGAGTTTCTTTACCTACTCTTCTACAAACCACTCTTACAAAAGAATACTGTAACTTTTTGGTGTGGGTGTGAAGTAAAGACGACAGATGTAGTCGAGATAAAGAAACATTTATTTCCGTAAACAGTAACTTTGTACACTCGTTGCAACACCAAGAAAGTCTTTTTCGATTCTCCAACAGCACGGCTCCGAACTCGTAACACAAAGAACTAACTCTTCTCCGTCGGCACGACTACTCAACGCTTCACATACGTCTCTTCTTTCCGTCGGCACGACTACTCAACGCTTCACATACGTCTGACTGCCTCTTCTGTCGCACTTTACCGCTATTTATATCTCCCAGGCACTATTCTGGAAAGTTCAGTTATTGCGGTCAAATACAAAGCGGAAGATTCTCGAAGTCTCTATCCTTTTCTCTCTTTCGGCAAGCGCCCCAACAATGCGCCCATGCTCTGTCTCTTTCCTTCGGCTCCTTTGCGGTAGTGCCGACAATAATGCGATGCGTGACACTGCTGTTGTCGGCAATTAGATGCGGCGGGCGCGGTGACACTGCTCCCTCCTCAGAGTTGGTCGTCCCGACCAGCACTATCACTGCGGCATCTCCCTTGCGCCCCGGTGGACTAACCCATCGAACCTCTTCTCCAGGAGGCACGATCCTAGGTATCGCTGTTGGATAGTGTCCCTTGGTCCGGGTAGGACGATGTATGCCATCCTGCTTCGAAATTCTGCAACAGTACCGCCGGTCTTGACGGTCCCTAGTCCAGTTGCCCTTCTTCCTGGTGTGTTGACGGGCCATCCTGCGCACTTGGAAACGGCTCACTGGGTACCATGTCCGCCGACCTCTCTGGCGCACCTTTGCAGCCACCTTGCTTCCGATGGGTCCGGCAACAAACCCCGCCACATCCGCGCGAGTCGCGTCCACCACTGCACTCGTGTTCACTCGTGCTCGGGACGGCCTCTCCTGTATCCTGCCGTCCAAGATGATGTCCACCATTCTTCCGTTCACGGCACTATGCGTCAGGTGATTGGATGGCTCCGACGGTCCCCCCATGTCACACGCCAAGTCGGTTCTCGCGTGTTGCTCGCTTGCTTGTGCGCTTCCCTGCTGATCGTCCTCCACATCATATCCTGGTTGGTTACGTACCCGACACACTCCTCCAGAGGATCCTCGACGACGTCCCTGAACTCCCCCTTTGTCTTCCCCGAGACGTACACTTTCGTTATCTGAAACGGGCGCAACTGTCGCCTCGGCTACTAGGTGCTCCCTCCCCGGGTCCGCGCTATTCCGTCTACCCCTGGCATCCAGTACTTTGACGCTCTCGTCAACTCTTACTACCAGGGCGCCAAGACGTTCCCCGTCGTCCTCTACGACGTCCATATGCTGGCAGAGGTCTTCCACCTTTTCGCCGAGTTCTTCCACGTCTTCCGTCACGCCAATCAGTTCGCCGAGTTGTTCCACGTCTTCCGTCCTGCCAATCAGTTCGCCGAGTTGTTCCACGTCTTCCGTCACGTCAATCAGTTCGCCGAGTTGTTCCACGTCTTCCGTCACGCCAATCAGTTCGCCGAGTTGTTCCACGTCTTCCCTCACGCCAATTAGTTCGCCGAGTTGTTCCACGTCTTCCCTCATATCATCTGAAACGGGCGCAACTGTCGCCTCGGCCACTAGGTGCTCCCTCCCCGGCTCCGTGCTATTCCGTCTGCCCCTGGCATCCAGTACTTTGACGCTCTCGTCAACTCTTACTACCAGGGCGCCAAGACGTTCCCCGTCGTCCTCCACGACGTCCACGTGCTGGCAGAGGTCTTCCACCTTTTCGCCGAGTTCTTCCACGTCCTCCGTCACGCCAATCAGTTCGCCGTCAATTTTCGCCGATAGCTCCGTCTTCCTCTCTTTCAGCTCGGCAGCGAGGTTGTCGTTTCTCGTCTTCATTTTGGCAACGAGGTTGTCGTTTGCCGTCTTCATCTCTCTCAGCTCGGCAGCGAGGTTGTTTCTCGTCTTCATTTCTTCTTTCAGCTCGGCAACGAGGTTGTCGTTTCTCGTTTCCATTTTGGCGAATAATTCTTTCATCATTGCCATCATCCTGGTTTCCGAATCTCCCGCCATCTTGGTTCTAACGTTGCAACTTCTAACGACGATGTAACGAAACTAGAAGCAATTCGGCGGATCCCACTTCTGACACCAGTGTAACTTTTTGGTTGTGTGTGAAGCAAAGACGACAGATGTAGTCGAGATAAAGAAACACTTTTATTTCCGTAAACAGTAACTTTGTACACTCGTTGCAACAACAAGAAAGTCTTTTTCGATTCTCCAACAGCACGGCTCCGAACTCGTAACACAAAGAACTAAATCTTGTCCGTCGGCACGACTACTCAACGCTTCACATACGTCTGACTGCCTCTTCTGTCGCACTTTACCACTATTTATATCTCCCAGGCACTATTCTGGAAAGTTCAGTTATTGCGGTCAAATACAAAGCGGAAGATTCTCGAAGTCTCTATCCTTTTCTCTCTTTCGGCAAGCGCCCCAACAATGCGCCCATGCTCTGTCTCTTAACTTCGGCTCCTTTGCGGTAGTGCCGACAATAATGCGATGCGTGACACTGCTGTTGTCGGCAATTAGATGCGGCGGGCGCGGTGACAATACCTTTAATCTAGCTCTTGATAATGCAGAAATATGTGTTTGCAGAAATTACTAATCTACCGAAAAATAATTTTGGATGTTATAACAATTGAAAACATATCCAGTATATTATACCAAGGATTCTATTTTAAGAAGATGAGAAGGTAATATATAATTATACGCCCAATTCTCTTCTAGATAACAGTATGCTGATAAACATCTGAATGACTCAACGACTTTCAGCAAAAAAAAAATTTTTATTGGCGGTATTCCATGCTTCTAGCGCACGGAGTAACAACTTAATTGCAGGAAGAAAAAGGAAATTGTTAATTCTTTTATCTCCTAAGCAAGTCATCACTGCCACAATTACCAAAAAAAGATCTACGCTCATTTGTTGGCCAAAACCATGACTTCTTCATATGTAACCTTGTAGAGAAGAATATCTTCAGCAGTTGGTAGTAGGTTTGTATATTTTTCTAATAATGTAAAACCATGATTAAGATTTACGCTATTTTAAAAACACAATACTGTATTATTGTTACTAATTCTAAATAGTTACGAAAATGAATTTGTGGAGTTTAAGCCCAGTATATTATCCAATATGAAATCATTGTTGTGTTAGAGAGAAATTATGTGATCATTCAACAAATCTATTTCTGTATTATGAAAGTAGAACTGGAAAATTGCAATTGCTAGTATTTCTATCGGTAATGATTCAGAATCTCCGAATATTTTTTTTTAAAAAATGAAAACTACAAATGTTAATACCAGAAAGATTATCGTCAACCGAGGAAAACAGCTATTAAAAGTAAGATATATTATCAGAAACTCTCTGCATTTTCCAGCATAGGAAATACCATTTCGGGGTCTTTTCCTTCAAAATATTCGTAATTCACAGAATGTTCGTTAGAAGAAATATGTATTATGAATATTACTTAAGTTCCTTTGGAGTCAACGAAATGTGCCTAATTTAATCACTAAAGTGCCTGAAAATATTTCAAACGCTTTAAAGTCCATATTAAAACGACTTGATTAATATTACAACCTCCAGACTTTAACACGCTTTCTAACATATTTTAGTACAAAATTACAATTTCATCTCTTTCTAGGACAATATAAATTGTTACAATCACAGTTTAAGGAACACACAGTGAATTTATTTTAATAACTTACGTGCGCATATGATGGATCGCTTAGTTAAATTTATTTTTCCAGTGCAAGTTGTAGAAAATGTGCATGGATAACTGACAGACTAATTCCATCATCGGACTTACGTCTTTCCTTTAGCAAAAACAAATATGACGTTAAACAAGTAAAACTAAAAATATAGTGTGTCACTATTCTTGCGAAATTTCATTTTTATATCTACTTCATTTTAATCAAGATAATCAAGCAAAAGTAGCTAATTACACATTTCGCTACAGATACAACTGGAACATGATACATTTTTACAAAATGTCCACCATATGCATGGCCTTAAATTCCATGCTCTTTTCATGCAATCGCGAGAAACAACCGAATATCGACAGGATTTTAAAAGAATGACAAAATATTCCATTTAATAACAGATATTTCGGAAATGTGTTATGCCACGAAAAGTTATGATATAAAGTGCGTATATCTGTATTTTCGTGCACTGAGTTTTCATCTATCGCTTAATGTTTACAGTTATAAGAAATATACAAATTTTCTCCGCATGAATGGAACTTTACAGGTTATTCACAGAAAACTCTACACCTAAATTTTATTTCCTATGGCTTAATGCAAATTGTTAGAGCCAGTTTTAAGAAACTCAAAAGTTTTTAAAACTGTTCCATGTGAAACGTTGTTTGCGGTGGGGAAATTTTCCAAGAAATCTCGTGTTGAATCTTTGGGAGATACTGAGCTGAATCAACCCGCCTTTTCGTTTCAAGTTATGCTGTTTCCGAACACAGACACACTCACACACACACACACACACACACACACACACACACACACACACACACAAACAAACACACACACACACACACCTTTCCCTAAAACCTGTTTTCTCTCTTTCTTTTTTATTCAGGGGGATAAAACCATATATTTGCGTGAAATTCCGATATCAAATTGCTTGAGCTAAATGCAGTACCTATCTCCTCAACTTACTAACAGCTTGCACAGAAATTAAAAATAACATAGGAGTGGAATAACAAGAATTGCATGTCAATTTTACACAGAAAATGCAGCCATTGGAGTAGGGTCTTTTATAGATATAAAATATTATTCCTACTAGGGGTTCCTATTAACTCTGAGAAATCAGTAACTTGATTGCCTGTCATTTTGAAGTAGCCTTTATTAAACAGAAAAAGAAACAAATAAAAACTTATGAAATTAAAGTAAAATGACTTGCATGTCAGATACTAAAAATCTTTATTGGTCATATACTTTTAAACTGTTGATGTACAGGAATATTTTGCAGTTCACAAATCTGAAAAGCAAAACGCTTCTGTTAATTTTAACGAGAGGCCTCATTATCCTTTATCGTGTTTCATTTGTTTCCAATAGTTCCAATATAACAACGAATATTTTTCAAGTATATGAACATTTGGAATTTGTGAAGTAAGACGACATTTACTGGCTTAAGTTCGTGGAAAAACGAAAGCATCGAGCAGTGATATATAAAATAGTGTTATTTTCAAACTTAAAGTATAACAAAATAAAATAATTTAAATTGTTTGTGCCATTTAAAGGTTATTTAAAAGCAAACAGTTGCGTTTCTGAGACCATCCTCTGAGAATAGCAAAGAACCTTTAAGCCACGGCAATAATATAGGAAAAAGTGTATGCCCATAAATTCCTTTATGCACCCTAAGATACGACCCAGCTTCGACAGTCTCATCACTAAAAAAAATCGGTAAAAATGTACAAGACTGTGGAATGGTGTCTCTAAGAAAGTGGTGGCCAATTTTAACATTAACTTTGAACTGGAGCTGAAAGTGTTTTTTAAAATTTGTTTAACCTATAGGAGAACTACACAACCGAATCATAATAGTGTCTCTCAACACTCGTAGTTCCTCTCTGAAACGTACAGTAAAGGTGTTTCACTCACAGAGTTGGTAATTCGTGACCCGTCTATTAAAAATGTCTCAGTCGGTGTGGTAGCGTGTGGTTCTGTGCCTATGGCTAACCATAATGTGCAAGTTTTATGGGATTAATAATTGCAAATGCCCATGTGCCAAACATACCAGGAGTTTGGTACCGACTGATCGGGCAGTTCAGTGACAGAACGAGAATCCTCTGGATGTTTCCCTTTTTCCTGCCTCTATAACATTCTGTAGAAATGTCCAACAACTATATAAGCCAGCTTCTCGCGAGTCAGTAAGAAAATAAGTGAATTGATGAATGCGTTTCTGGTGGCACATCAAGTGTGCTTCTGCAAATTAGTTTATGGGAACAGCTTGACGCACAGTGAGATTAGAGCGCGGGAGATTAGAGAGGTCTTATGTTCAATTCTGCACTGAAGTGGGCCGAAAAATAGGTGCTTTGCGAGTATTTCATTATGCGACTACGCCATAAAGAACTGTGAACCATATCATATCAGTGAAGTGCCAGTATAAAATACATTAAGGGACACTGGGAGTGAAATTTTGTTCAAAATTATCAAAAAGTCGAAAATTGTTTTTTTACCTTAAAATGTTCCTGGAACTCCTGTGCATTTGGATCAGCTAACGTTTTGCATATCCCCACTCCATGCAGTCATTACGGCCCTTTCAAATAGCACTCTTCCCTTAACGTACACAGTATGTTCCTATATAAAAGCCTGTTTTTCTCAAAATTACATTTCTGCATATTCCAAAAGAAGGTCGCGCCTGAGTTTTGCTTCAAATTCAATGAAACTTTTCATAAGTATTCATAAATGGCAGCTAAATAAAACTATGATTCAATATTGATGTTATCATTAACATGAATTCCAAAAACATTTTTGTATGAAAAAAAATCAATAGTTTTTAAGATAAAATTTTCTTTGTTATTAAAAAAGTACGTACAGCATAATCAGCAAACTTATTTGAAATATCTCTTCATACAATTGTTACCCATGCTTTAGAGTAGCAGTTCTGGCAATAGAAACCAATTTTGAAAAGTCAATAGACGCGAGTCACATTTTGAAAATGTGCCTATATAATTCATAAAATAATTTATATATCATAAACGAAATATCCAATTTTAATGAAATTTGGTGTACATCCTATCCTCATATAAACACAAACACAGTAAAAATTTCAGAAAAATCTATCAAAAATGTGGAACTTTCAAATTTGATTCCCAGTGTCCCTGTCACGGCAAAATTTGATCTAATTCACATAAGTAGAATGACAATGAGAGCTCGGTGAAGCGAGAGAGAAAACTGGATAAATTACCAGTGAAATAAAAGAAGAAAAAAAAAAAAAAAAAAAAAAAAACCTAAATTTCGACCACTTTGTATATTTGTTATGGCTGACATGAAGGAACTTTCTGAACACCATATAGGTACCTCAATGCGAATATCAAACACCGTCTTTGTGTGTATTTTAAAGCACGCTAACGAACGGACGACACATTAACCTTGACGGACACAAATATGTATCCTAGTACACAAGGCTTTCATGAGTGCATGACAACACACATTTTCCTTCAAGCGTGACTTGTTACGTCACATAATATAATCACAGCACGTCGTGCTGTGTTAACTACGCTTCCTTAGCTGTGATCTTTTGCGCCTTTGTTTCCTTTCAGATCTCCCAGAGTATCTTTTCGTCACCTTAGGTGAAAATGTTTCTATGACCTCATTTGCATAACACTATGTTGGACCATCTTTGTTTTCACTCTACGTGTTTTCCGCTCCTTCTTTTCAGCTTCCTTCCTCTACTCTGTTATAAACGGCGACGTCCCCTCTATATGGGCTTAAATATAGGATTAACATTAAAGTCCATTTCTTCTGCTGGACACACAAATTAATTTATTTCTCGCAGTATGGCACTAACAATTAAGCCATTTATTTCGTAACTTTCAACTTTATAATTATTTTCTTTATTGCTTTTTAAGTAGCAGTCTCTTTTCGACTTCTTCTTCTTCTTCTTCTTCTTCTTCTTCTTCTTCTTCTTCTTCTTCTCCTCCTCCTCCTCCTCCTTCTTCTTCTTCTTCTTCTTCTTCTTCTTCTCCTCCTCCTCCTTCTTCTCCTTCTTCTCCTTCTTCTCCTTCTTCTCCTTCTTCTCCTCCTTCTTCTTCGTCTTCTCCTTTTCCTTCTCCTCCTTCTTCTTTTCCTTCTCCTCCTCCTTCTTCTCCTCCTTCTCCTCCTTCTTCTCCTTCTGCTCCTTCTTCGTCTTCTCCTTCTCCTTCTTCTTCTCCTTCTCCTTCTCCTTCTTCTTCTTCTTGTTCTTTGTATGTAGGGCAGTATCCTATTCATTTCCCATTTTATTCCTCAGACGTGTTATAAGTGCTGTGGATCCATCTCCCAGAGGATCTTCCTCTTGTCTTTCGATAGTATAAGGCAGGTAGTTTTTTGTGTGTTTACTATTTTCATATTATATATTTTTGCCTTTACATTGCATTGGTGTAATACCCTTTGCAATACGTCTTGTTTATGATTGAGCACAGCATCATCTGCATAGCATATTATATGAAACCTTATTTTCCCATTTTGTATCCCCACTGTTATGGTAGACCTTCAATTAGTTCATCCATGATATGATTAGAAAGGAATGGACAAAGAATCACCTTGTCTAATAAAATTCCCTGACCAAATATTATTTCTTCAGTTTGTTCCTTTACTTTTATTCTTGTCTTGCAGTCTGTGTTGATCTCTATTATTGATCTAATCAGGTGCCTTTTTCTTGCAATATATGTAGAACATCCTTTAACTTTGTCCTACCTTGCACCAGTGTCTTTTAGAGAGCAGAATTTCATTTTTAAGTCTACTTTTGCCTTTACTCACTCTTTGATCTGATTTCAGCACTTCATAGAATCCTGAGAGTAAGATATTCATTTGGTGCTATTTTATTGCCTATTATTAGGAATTATAATTTTTCGCATATTCGATATAGTGCGGAAAACTCAGGCCTGTACTCGTGTGTTTTCGCTTCTCACAACCTGCAATCCATTGTTCAATGTGTTTTGAAAATTCGATAAATTGCGATACTGACTTTCAAAAAAAAAAGTATACTAAAAAGCAAAGTGTGTGTTGAATGTTTAATCATCGCATGGAAGAAAAGGCAAAAAGAATACTATGATATCGGTCATACAACAATATACGGACGAGAAGGGGCCGGGTGGCCGGGAGTGGTTGTGTGTGTGTACGTGATGGAAATAATGCGCGATAACAACAAAAGGAGCCGAGAAGCTTCTCGCTGATTCTCGCTAAGTCAATGTGCACGTACACATGGAAAGATCTTGAAATGTCATGTGACATCAGCTCCAGTATAAATAGGACCATAGACAGCGCGAGCAGCGAGAGAGTAGTGTAATTTTCAGTCAGTTTGAGTTCTGTAAGTTACCATATACAGTTAACTTTTAGTTCCGAGAGTGAGTCGGCCAGCCTGTCAGTCAGTACGTAAATATTGGCCGTCGAATAATTGTATCGTAACAGTCAAGATATAAGAGACCGAGAAACTGTAGAAAGACATTGAAACACTGAGAAATATTATCAAATGAACAATTGTGATAGCAGAAAGGACTATAAATTGTGTTAACCAGAAGAAAATTGGGCATTTGTAAGAAAATTTAGAGGACAATAAAGTGTTAGAAAAGTAACAGAAATTTGGATCTTGCTGTTTTGTTACAATGTTTATTTTTTCTTTCAAAATGTTGGTAAAATGTTCAATCGTTATCTCTTAGTCAGCGAAGGGCTGTTGTGCTAGGGGTTATTTTTATAACTGTGATACACTTGAAACATTATGTCCAGATTTCGAATAAAATATAGTTAACATTTTATAAAACAATAGTAGCAAAGACTTAACTATTGTGATCTAAAACCTGGATAAGGTAGAAGAAAGAGGAGATACTGAAAATGGGATTTGAATAGTAGTTTAGTTAAAAACGGTATGCGACAGAAAAACCAAATGGGTAAGAGAGGTTTTAAAGATATTTGAAACGAAGGCGAATTAAACAATATAAAAAAATTAAAAATATTATGTTTTGGTAATATCTACATGTTTATCACAAAAAGGAAATAAATGCTGAATCAGGTACAGGAAAAATAAACGTTAAGACAACAGTAAAATTGAGGTGAGGTACATCTTTGGTTAAAGGAAGAATCTGGATCGAAATATACCCACTGAATGGCAAAAATGAGATGTTCTACAGCGTCACGTTCGATTGATAAATATCGCCCATTAAACACCAGTGCTATATCTTATTTATGCATTGGGAAAGTACTGGTAGTGGGAGCGAAGGAAGAGTTAATTTACTTCAGTTCAATTTTATCAGTTATTTGATCTTACTGCTGTTTCTGATCACTAGGCTGGGGGTTCTGTAAGCGCTAGTGCCAAAACGAACGGAAATTAGGTTGCACTGTAACTGGACTTCAGGCAGCGCCGTCGGAGCTTCCACTCCTACCCCACCCTCTGTAGAGTTTGTGCGCATATATGTTGTACCTTGTCCTGCTGTCTTCAAGTACCTATTCCGTGTCGCTTTCTCTCGCCACAATAACACATACATACGTGGTTATATGCAGAAATACAATATGCCTAAATCATGCAAAGAGAAAAGACAGGAACATATTAAAGAATTCGATTAACAGTGTGAACAAACCCTGTAGTTCAAAAACAGGAATGAACAAACGCTTTAACAATGCACAACATTGTCGTAGTAAATGACATTGCCAGCAGGTGCATTTGGTGGGTTCAAATGAGCGGGTGAAATTATGCCCTCTAGTTTATATGCCAGCATATAATCTGACTTTTTCGGAGATTTATGCCATATGATGATCCGGGCTAATATCCTATTTAACAAGTTAACACTATCCATATTTTAAAACTTTCATGGAAAAGTACACAAAAAAGAACCGTGCCAAATGCAGCAACAGTACGGAAGGGCTACTTAAAATATGCAAGTGGAAAGATATTTGATTACATGAGAAGTTGATAATCCAACTTCCGGCGTAATAAGTGCTATTTCACGGTATTAGGAATGTCTTACTGCAAATCGTAAGAAACTCAGTATAGTAATTTTAAGATGTGTATGGTGATTTACTCCAATAGTTGCATGCCCAGGGGCAACTAACAATAAAATGTACATGTTATGGAATATTGTATCACTAAAGATACCAGCTATAATGTTGAAAATGCATAGCATGCATATTAAAATGTGTAAATCCACTGTATATTAAAACGATAATTGTGTTCATGTTGTACGAAAATTGTTGTTGTTGTTGTTTTCTAGTGCCTTGCATCTGGCAATGAAGCCATTAGCATTCGTGCTTTCCAATACTTTTGAGCTGTAGTTTCTTCTGATTTTAATGCTTCACAGGTCTTCAAGTGGTCTTCGTTCATTTCTGCTGGATCGTTACACAGGACACATATCGGTGAGGATGAGATACCTATTCTGTAGAGATGACTTGCTAAGCAGTCGTGATTTGTCAATAGTCGGAAGGCTGCAACCGCTGTTTTCCTTGGTCTCTGGGGGATTATATCTGGGTTGGAAAGTAGTGTAATCCATTTTTTATCTTTGGCATTTGTTTCTATTTCTTGTAGGTATGAATGAGAAAATTCTTTAATGATCAAGCGTTTTATTGAGGAATATGAGAAATTGAATTTAGATTTTTGTTTTATTGTTGTGCCTTTCTTTGCAAGTGAGTCTGCAGCTTCATTCCCCATGACTCCACAGTGTGCTGGAATCCATTGGAGATGAACAGTCTTATTAACTTTTAGGAGTTGTGTTAACATTTTGTAGCATTCTCTAATTTTTGTTGACTTCTTTGTAGTATTTGAACATATTCCTTGAATTGCAGCTTTAGAATCTGAAAGAATTACTGCCTTGTTAAATTTATTTAAGGGAAGATTTAATAATTGTCGGAGAGCAATGTGTATAGCCTCTATTTCTCCATCATAATTTGTTGTGTCTCTGCCAACAGAATGATAAAAGGAAAAAATGTGAACACGTAACTCCAGCTCCAGTTAGGTTTTCCTTGGAGGATCCATCAGTATATATGTGCAGCCATTCTTCTGTGGGTACCTAGTATTGATTGTTTCCAGAGCTAGATGTTTTTGTATTTCTTTTGGTGTGTCTGATTTACTTATTTCCTCTATTAATTCCAAACTGAAGGTAGGTTGTAATAATTCCAATGGATTTTCTCTTATAAGTAGATTTTCTCTGGTGTTAGGAATGTTCAATTTGGATTTAATCTGTGTTACCTTTTCTAGGAAACTACTGTGAGTTTTAAGGATTGAAGGGGGGAAGTTCTCTTCTGTCCATTTAGAGTTTGGCAGTCGTAACATTTTCTCGTGTTGGAGCAATGCTTGTTCTTCTATTTTTGTTGTTATTGATGGGGTCCGTGTTAAGGCAAGTATGGCATCAATAGGTGTGGATTTAACTGCTCCAGTGATTAGGCGAAGAGCCTGATTTTGTATTTGTTCAAGTTTATTGATGTTAGGTACGAAAATTGTACCTATTCTAAATATAGTAAAAATATAATAAATATTACATAGAGTAGGTCCATATGGTATGTATTGATTACACCGTGTATATTGCATATGGCAATAGGAAATATCTAAACAGAGGCAGTATATGCTCTACATTCGATAGCATTATCATGCTGTAGTTGTTTATTCACCGATGATCGTAGCGGTCACGTGACCCCACCCCCTTCCATCTCTGTGACTCACAGTCACGACTGTTTACATTTTGTGCGACGTATCTAATGCTTCGTGTGTAGACACCCTGAAGCAAACTGCTTGCTAGTATTGCTTTCGTTCCCACCGCAGTATATTTAATCGAGCTCATTTCATTTGAATGTATTATTTTATTTCTTAGTAGCTTTGTTTCACACATTTCGATAAGAACCTCCAGGAATAATGGTGGCTTCGCTGTTTTACACTAACTACATAGAGAGCCAATGAACTAAGAACCGATTGCACGGAGTTTTTTCACTGGACGTGTGTGGACACATGACTCCGCGTTACTGCTGCTATCAAGCTCACGTGATTGACGCGGCTTTGCTCTTCTCTGACTCTGCCGCATCAGGTTCTTTATTTTGTCCTGCATTTAATAACAAAGTATATTTGTTATGTATCAGTATATGTTTTCTATTGCACAGTGTGTGTTTATTTATGATTCGTATGTATTAACTCAGTCACTTCCTCAACCAAGCCATTCCGTAACTAGGCGCACATTTTGTGAGTGCAGTCTCCTTAAAGCATACAATGGCAAAATAAACCAATATTTAATATTTTTCATGGACGAGGCTTAGTTTCATCTTCACGGACGTCTGTATACAAAATAATCGTTTTTGGAGCTCTTACAAAAATAATACAGTTCAAAAACTGGTTTTAAAAGTGTTGTATGGTTGTCATTGTACGGAAGCCACAGGTGGCAACGAGCACCGGTAACCCGAACAGGAAGAACATCGTGCAACTAGTTCATGGTTTATTAGCTCTCTCGGTGTATCCACAAGTGTTAGAGTGTGTTACTGTTTTATATTGTTGGAATATCTGAAAGTGAAATTGGTGGAACCGGCGGATTAACGTAATTATAATGCTTTCTGTTTTAGGTTGCTGTAGAACACAAGCATTTGGAAGGAAGTGTCGGTTCGGGAGAATGGACGCTGAAACTCTCCCAATCTTCAGACTTGGAAAATAATGACATTTCCGAGGACAAGATTTTGCAACAGCGCGAAACTGCAATAGACGATTCTGCCGACCATTCCATGGGAAACCAGATGCCACCTTACCAGGACTCTTATCTATATTCTCCATCAGTAGGAGCTCCTGCGCCTAGTACTTGGGAATTCCAACAACGGGCCTTACCCGACACCCTCACGCCACCAGGTGTATACCAGGATACAAGTTCCTTCCCAACAAGGCTCGAATCGCTCTCAGCACCAGACACTATGCTTCGACCCCCTCCTGCACTACCTCCATATTCGTATAGCATGACACCAAGACAAGCTCAGCCCCTATCGTATCCATACACTCCTTCCTTAGCT
The DNA here is from genome assembly GCA_030765045.1 of Tenodera sinensis. Lineage (NCBI taxonomy): Eukaryota > Metazoa > Arthropoda > Insecta > Mantodea > Mantidae > Tenodera > Tenodera sinensis. The sequence goes on along the minus strand of CM060963.1, from coordinate 179,407,279 downwards.
CCGAACAGAGTCCAAAGAGGATTCATGGCTGCTCCTTTACAGCCATATAATAACCTACGATACGCATCTGAATTTCCAAGCTACAACGCCCCTGCCTACGATCCAAGTTATGAAGTCAGTAGCCTCGAGCGTACATATGGTAATGATATTATTCAACCAAATATCGTACAGCAGCCATACATGCCCATGTGGCATGCAGAAGAACAGGGTGTCATGTCTGTGCCTCTGCAGCAAGATGTTCCACAACAAGACTCTTATATGCCAGCAGCCTTTGCTGGGCAGCAGAATTATTTTCCCCAGATTGAACAAAGGCGCCCAGCAGAACCCCTTAACACGTATGAGTATACCGCAGTGATTATTCCAAATGCTGAAGAAATGCCCTCGATGAATCAGAATACAGGCAGAACTGAATACTCCAGTGAAGTGCCAAATGGAATGTTCAACAGCCCAGATCCTGGAGTGATGCACCCAATGCAAACTCAACGCTTTGAAACTGGATTGCCTTTCTTGTACGCTTCAAATTCGATGCCAAACTCCATGAACGTAGCTCCAAAAGAAGAGCAAACTATCTCAGAAAGCAATGGCGACACACCAAATTCTGTTCCAGAAAATTCATTTGATCCTGGTTATGCATCAGAGGTTATAGTACAAGCATTAGTTGTGCCTAACTCAGAAACAGCTCCTGCCCAAGAACTACCTAGAGGACAACAACCACTGTCCTATCGCCCAAATTTCTCATATAGTGAAGAAATTAAAGGAATTAAACCCCCACAGCCTCTGCCACTGTTTGTAAATGAAAGAATACAGGATGCACCTAAACTAAATTCCGATTTTTCTGCTCCAAGTTATGGAATGACACCGCCTCCTAGGTTTGAGCAGCCCAATCCAAGCGAAAATGAGGTGATGCCAGAATACAAGGAAGTTCAAGACTACCATCCCTATATTGGAGACATAGCGTTTAGGCCTATTCATGAAATCGACAGAGCGATCCTCAACGAAGAAGAGGCAGTAGAAATATTAGACACAACTACACCAGACGTTGTAACTTCATCTGAAAAGCAGAAGTAAACGTAAGTATAAATATTTTTTAACTTATGGCATGGTTAGAGTTATACGCTAGTTTTTAGTGCCAGTTACCAATATTTTGATATTTTATTATTATTATTATTATTATTATTATTATTATTATTATTATTATTATTATTATTATTATTATTATTATTATTATTATTATTATTATTATTATTATTATTATTATTATTATTATTATTATTATTATTATTATTATTATTATTATTATTATTATTATTATTATTATTATTATTATTATTATTATTATTATTATTATTATTATTATTATTATTATTATTATTATTATTATTATTATTATTATTATTATTATTATTATTATTATTATTATTATTATTATTTTTATTATTATTATTATTATTATTATTATTATTATTATTATTATTATTATTATTATTATTATTATTATTATTACATTATCATCTTCTGGAACCTAAGCTCCTCACTCTGAGCATAGGCCGTTATGCGTTTCTGGACCTCAAATTTGACACTTTACAGTTTCCACTTTGCTCAGTGGATTATATACTAATGTTGCCAATCAAACTCACTTTGAACATATGGACATTCCACTGCATTCTGCTAAAAATATAATATTTAGATCAATAGAAACCTAACGAGTGTAACATAGTTGATATACTTATAACTGAAAATATGCAATTAATTACGAATATCACTTGAAAATTAGACTAAACGTTAAGTATGCAACACCGCAGCTCAACAGCCTTTCTGGGCCCACCAAGACATCATGAGTGGGGTGCAGTGTTGTATAGTGAGACGTGGTAAGTGACCCAGTCCTTCCCGGCCGGTAAATGTGATCTTCACAGTCAGGGGCCGCTACTTCTTAATCAAGTAGCTTAATAGGCCCTTCAGGGACTGACAGCACCAGGTCTCCCAGCGGGAGAAAATCCCCACACTGTACGAGAAATCGAACCCGGGTCCCCAGCTTGGTAAGCAGCGCTACCACCGCGCTACGAATTAATTTGCTTCTTTAAAAGTATAAACCTAAAAAATATAATGCAGAATATAATGCTCTTCGTCATATAATTTCACTACTTCTCGTTAGAAAGCCGGTACGTTCCATTATCAAACTTAATAATCTGTTTCTCTATATACAGTGGACCCAGTTGAAGCGGTGTTCAATTAAGTACATAAAATAGTTAATAAATATGATGTAAGACGGATAATTTAAATTAACCTATTTAACATTACCTGTTTAAATATTATTACTATTTGCAGGTTACCAATTAGATGTTTAGAATATTAGATCATGATATTAGCAATTCCGCGTGTGACTAACTGACATTTAAACTACATTTTCTTCTTAAAATGTCTGTCTAATGGTCAATATAGGTGTAAAAATGTTATTTTAACGACATATGATGACAGAGAATACATTGGCGGTTGTGATAGGGAATATAAAAACCTTAAAAAGTGAAACAATTATTTAATAATGAGCGCTAAACTTTTCGTGACTAACTGACCTACAGTTGACAATGTCAGTTAGTTCCGAAAAGTTTAGTGCTCATTATTAAATAATTGTTTCACTTTTTAAGGTTCTTATATTCCCTATCACAACCACCAATGTATTCTCTGTCATCATATGTCGTTAAAATAACATTTTTACACATATATTGACCATTAGACAGACATTTTAAGAAGAAAATGTAGTGTAAATGTCAGTCACACGCGGAATTATATAATAGTATACTTATATAGTAATTTACATGGTGTAAGCTTAGTAAGAAATGAGCAATGGAATCTCAAGTGGTATAATTTGGTGAAAGAAGCTTGCAAAGTGTTACTTTATGGCAACTTCAAAATAAATAGGAAAATTATGATTATTACGCTATATGAGGTATGAAGAGAAAATTCGAACCTGATAAATGTGCCTGATTATCATTCCTTTAGTTTGGTGGTTTAACTCATTCAAAATACTGAAGCTATTTATTACTATGTTAATAACACACATAAAATACTACTATAATTTTAGCGAAAACGTGAAACTTAACTGTTGTGATGTGAAGAAATTACATTATTCTTAAGGTTTACAAAAATATAGTAGCACATTTTTCTCCAGTAGCAAATATTATTTTTAATGCTAAGTAGTATTTAATATTGATGTTTTATTAAACTTCAGGACAACGAATTATTTAGTAGTGACCATAGCTATGATCGTGTTTAAGTGGTTAAGTACGTACATCCAACACTCTCCTGGAAACCTGTCTAGAACAGGCTTGTGGAACAGTACTCTCAAGGTGTCAAGCAATACCCCAACTTCCCTTACCTGAGTAGGAAATACCAAGAAGCGTAGGTATATATCAGGAATATATTAAGAATAGCAACGCTTGTTTCAGGATGTGTTAGAATGATAACATTCCCTTGTAATAACATGGGATTTATTCATTTCTATTACTGTCGTCTTCATTTTAAAAGGACTGCACTATTGTAAGGTTACAAATTGTAAATATTTTGCATGTCTCAGTTAACTTTTTCATGACAGAAGCAAATATATCACAAGCTATTACGAGGCTGTTCCACATTCTACTGCAAATGACAATGGTAAACCAAATCGGGTACCAGTTGCATCAAGACCCATTCTTAATGGAAATCCACCACAAGCATAAAGTAAACCGTAAAAGCAAATGATACTGTTGCCGTTCATAGTGAATCACATATAAGCTTCAAATCCATGGGTCCCGGGTTCGTTCCCGGCTGCAGGGTAGGAATTCTTCTTTAGCCAGGATTGTTCTCCATCCTCACTAGAGCCTGTGTGTGTGTCTGTGTGTGTGTGTGTGTGTGTATGTGTGTGTGTGTGTGTTTAATTAATATTCAAGAGGAATAGCATCCCAAAGATCAACATCACTGTAGGAGAGTGAACACCCTACTAGATGTTGAAGGATAGATACAGACAGTGTTGCCAATAGAGGATCAAGAAAAATAACCAGACAAAAATAAGAAATCCACTAAATTTCTGTGTTGTCAATGTTAAAAACATTTCTGTCCAACCAAATGCAGTTTATCAAACAACTAAATCCCTATATTAGCAATGTTAAATTTATAAATTTTGACAACTAAAGATCTTCCCAGAAAGACCAGATTTAGTTTAAAAACAACTAAATTGGCATCACTAGATACAGAGGTATTTTTTAGAGGTGGCGCGTGACCTTGGTCGGATGTGCGCGAGTGACATCACGCAAAGCGATGGTGGGGGTACGTTTCCACCAGCAGCCTGCTGGCTAGTGGGTTAGAACTCGAAGGGATACTAACCAGACACCCCTTTTATCTTGCAATAAACAAGTGGACTAGACCATGAACTACTGCGCAACATTACGTCACACGCCACCTCTAAAAAATACCTCTGTAGAGTGCGTTTGTTGCTCCGCCAGACCACCCTGCGCTGAAATTGACCTTCAACGCGAGCACATTCCCAAAATCTCCGAAAACACTCAGGCCGATTTTTACCTATTTCTCAGTCAGCCTTGTCCGCTGTTATTTCCTTCTTTGTAATAATAATGGTTTGAGTAAGTCAACTGCTTAAGAATTCCTGTGACTGGCGAAGATGAATATTTTCTCAGCCGTCAGATAATCGCTATTATTGAATCATATCTTTCCCTTCTTGTTGAAACATTTTTTTTTCTTAAAATTCAAGCACGTATAATACAGAATAAATAAATAGATATATACTTTTATATATACACACACACTTTTAACAGGAAAAATAAGGACTCACATGTGTACTCCAAATTTAAGAGACATCTAGGTATAGAATCGTAAGCCTGTTCTAAGTCTATAAATAATTTTCACATATTTGGCAAAATATAAGTATAGTATATAAACAGGATTTTCCCGTTGGAAAACCATTTTTTTCTGTTTTACTTTCACTTGTCTTAATGCTCTTGGTTGTCCAGTTATCTTAAAACCTTTGAAATTGCTTGATGTGGCCATCCTTTTCTGTAGAAGAAGATAACCCCAATAGCCTTTCCTGTCGCCGGAGGCTGTCCGTATAATGGACAGCTAAAAGCCACCGTTTTAACAACAAATGCCTGACCATGGATGACTAATCCCGTGCGTGATATCTTGAAATCCATTAACACAGCCTCTTTAACAAAGTGTTCCCTTGATCTTGGCCTTGTGCCACACTAAACCTTTCACTAGGATTAATTTGTTGGAGGCCACTAGACCACTAGTGACCTTGACATTTCTCTTCCACTTCCTCGATCTTCACAGACTTGCTGACGCTTCTGGACCTGGAATAGTTATGGGAGTTCCTTGTGTCTGATGTCAGCATGATTTAACTTCTCCGTCAACTTCATAATTGTGTGCCTTTGTTGATGTCCCTCATAGGTCCATAACAGGTCTTGAAATGAAATCAGCTCATTTATACATATACAGGAATAACTTCTAACCTCAAGGTTCGTTTATCTCATTTAAATAACAAAAGCATTTCCCGGAATTCCAAAAGTATTTCGTTTGAATGTAAAATTAGTGTATTAGTATATGTGACCTATATACCTATATATATATTTAACTTTAAAGTTTCAAATTTTAGTTCAGAAACTACTTCAAATAAATGATCGATGTTAATAATACATACAAAAATGTCGAAAATTTCAGATTCACATTATTTTCTGTACCCATTCTTCAACAAAGTATTCTTACAGTAGGGTAAACTTCTATTTTCTTCTGACTGACTATGACAACCGGAGGAGCTGGTGAAGAGTACATCCAATCATAGACTTGCCACGCCTTGCGGTGTTGTATAGTTAAACACGCTGTGAAATCATGCTGTAAAGCCGCCGAGAAAAATATCATTTGCGGCCTCGAAATTTATCTGTACAGCAAGCAAGAGAACAGTACTGGTCAGTTATCAGCCGCCATTAAATTTTGTATTCGACTTAAACAAATATTTTCTTGAAAAGCGTAGTGTCCTACACACGGCTATTGTGTGGAAAAACATTAATTACATAAATTATTTTGTTTAACTAAGCTGTCAATTGCCAGGATCATATCGGCGATGTCGGTGTGCCGGAATTTCGTCCCACAGAAGTTCGTTTACATGCCAGCAAATCTACTAACATGGAGCTGTAGTTTTTAAGCACATTAAAAGCCATAGGTATAGGCTGGATTTGAACCCGCGACCTTGGGATCAGTAGACCAGCGTCTAACCAACTGAGCCATCCAGACCGAGTTAATTGACTTCAAGATGACATGTAATAAAATGTTACTTGTATGACAACAAAAATACAAGAAGCGGTTTCAGTGTTTTGGCTCTATTTACGAGTGCTTGTTCATATTTTCGAAGCGAGTGAAGATTGTTATTATTATTTTCATTATTATTATAATAAATATTATTATAATAAATATTATTATAATAAATATTATTATAATAAATAGTATTATAATAAATAGTATTATTATTATTATTATTATTATTATTATTATTATTATTATTATTATTATTATTATTATTATTATTATTATTATTATTATTATTATTATTATTATTATTATTATTATTATTATTATTATTATTACTATTATTATCATCATCATCATCATTATTATAATTATTCTTCTTCTTATTATCATCATCATCATCACCATTATTATACAAAAACCGTGGTACAGCAACCCATTTGTGCCAAGGCGTAACGCCCAACCGCTGCGTCCCCCATCTCTGCCCATCACAGGTATCTTGAGTGAGATGCGGTACTGCAGGTGTGGACTATGAGGTCTTCTCGACCAGGGGCCGCTACCTTTCAATCAAGTAGCTCCTCAGGAATCTAATGAGGCTGAGTGCACCCCGGAACAGGTTTCCCAGCAGGAGAACATGTCCATGCGGCTACCGGGAATCGAACCTGGGTGCCCTACTTGGCAAGTAGCAGCGCTAACACCGTACTAAATAGGCAATATTATCACCAACTTCATCATCATAATTAATTTTTGCGCTTATCAGGTTACAAGTTTAATTTCTCTTGTGAGTAATTTGTCTGTATTCACCAGTTAAATGTTTCATGGTTCCCTAGTTTGGACACAACTGTTCTAAAGAAAGGAACATCTAAGTGTGTGACCCTCAGTCGCTATTAGGTTTGTTTAAAATAAATTAGTTGTAATAGTGTGCTATTTTTGTTTACAGCTTTCAGGATGTCATAACGCCTGGAATTGCTAGCTACCGTGCGGAACGGCTTGGCTTCTCAACAGCTGAGCTTGACCTTGAGCGCAGTGACATAACTACACAGGAAATACGCTGTGGCCAGAATACGTAACTATTTCCATCACGTGACTAGCCAGCAAATTCTTCCACTTGCCGAACTTGTGTTGTTCCTCACGAACAAAGAGACGAGTGTGGGTTTAGAAATACATTTTGTATATATGCGTATTACATGCTTGCATTTGATTGTCTATAAGTTGTACTACAACACTTGCTTGAATTTACAGTAGTGTAAATGTTGAACAACAGTGTAATACGTGTTCAGTATTATTTTGCTGGACCTCTAACGATTCGTTAGTGCACATACATATGTCGCACCTCAAGACCTGAATGGGAATGTTTTGTTTAAGCTCTATACGAGCATGTGCAATACCATGCAATAAGGTGCAATTTTTTGTTTTGTGAAACGTTAAAACATTGAGAATTGTTGTAAATAAAGAAAAATAAACTTTCTCTTCAAATGTAGTTGTTTTTATTTTCTCTGCCACGTTGAGGTAGCAACTGAGGTGTTCACAGCAGTAAAGGGGAACCAGTTCCTAGCATGTGATTTACTTCACGAGAGCAAGATGGATGACAGCAGAGTTGCAACAAACTCTAACCCAGCCATGAGGTGTGGCGAGACACGGTGAGTCTTGCGGTATTCTCAGTTGTCACTCTAATGATAAAATGAATTATACATAATAGGTAAATAACGTAGAACATTCCTCTCAAAAATTCCACACTAAGATTTCAATGGTGATATATGTTTTCGGATCCCCTGAATAAATAAAAGCCTTCAGAGAAAGTGTTCCTGTGTGTATATATGTACATATGTATATGTATTTCCGTGGGTCTATAAACGTGATAGTTCCAAAAATCGTCAGTTAAATACTAAACTTACTGTTTAAGTTGAGCATCTTCCCAGAATGAGACAAACATCTTAAAAAATCCTTCATTCCAAACTTCCGCTTACAGCAGTTATTTTCGAAAAATTTGATTTTCTAAAAATCGGCTCTAATGATTTTGACTAAAATACATGATATTTATTATGTTTACATGTAAATGAAATCTATATATTTAATTTTCTGGAAATATTCTAGATGAATATTCTGTCCTGTTTATTCTGGATGACTTTAGCATAACTGGTAAACCTTAAGAAAATTTTACGTCACAAAAAATGCAAAACTTGATCCCAAAAAAAAAGCATTTTTACAAAAAGGTCCGTGTGTGTCTGTCTGTAGGCCTGTGGACAGCATAACTCAAAAACGAAAAGTTGGTTAAACTTATATTTAAGTTTAACGTCTTTTAAGAATGCGACACGACGATTTTGAAGAAAAGTCCTCCACCCTAAAATAACATTTACATGAAAATATTTAATTTTCTCGAAAATGGCTTAAGCGATTTTGACATGTTTAAGGTATTTTTATGACAAATGAAATGTATATTTTGAATTTTCTGGCTATAGCTTGTGTAGATATGTTTACTCTGGATGACTTTTGCATAACTAGTAAACCGTAAAAGACAGGGACTTGACGTCCAGGCATGTTAAATTCCTTTCAGTCATTAAGGTACGTACGAGTTGAAATTACAGGCTGTAAAGCACAACCGTAATTTTCCAATTTGAATGTTGTGTCTATGTGTGGAGAAATTTAAGCGCGAGACTTTCACTCACCTGTATGTGTGTAGCGAATAAACTAATGTCAATACTATGAAGAAGATTTTAAAGGATATATACAAGAATTCAGCTACGGGCAATGAAGGAAATTGGGTTAAATGTGACCCGATCTTTAACATCATTGTTGAAATACATTGCTTAGTAACGTGAAGTACCAGCCATTAATGACTATGTCCTAGATCAATGTTGCACAACCGGTGTACCTTTGCAAGGTGTACCGTCACAAGCTGAAAGGTGTCACGAAGTTTTTCAATTATTGTACTAAATTAATTGGTTGCCGACTTTAAGTAAGAAGGTGCTTGCTTTTGCTTTAATGCGCGCGCGCACACACACACACACACACACACACACACACACACACAGAGAGAGAGAGAGAGAGAGAGAGAGAGAGAGAGAGAGACATATTGTTATACAAATTATATTTTCATACAAACTAAATGTAATTTATTCACTCAAAATTGTTCTTATAATTTACTTATTCGAAGATATTTGTAGTCTCCTAATAATATTGAGCCAATTTGATGGTTATAGACGCAGGCTTTGTGTTCACCGCAAAGAAAGCATCCGGCTCAGACATGGGTTTTAAGTATGCTTAAAAACTACAGCTCCATGTCAATAGATTTACTGGCATTTAAAAGAAACGGGCACACCAGCGAAGTTAATGTGATCCTGGTAATTGACAGCGTTGTTAAACAGCAAAATAACTTTTAATCGCAAAGAAAGCAAGGCATAAACATAACACATGCAGATTAGTGTGGACAAGAGTAAAGGATTTATTAATGCAAACAATTTGAAAATGGATTGCACGAGATGTACCCAACTCCATAGCCTCTTGCTGACTTAATTAAGGAGCATTTAATAGTGTTGCAGCAGAATTGCAAAAAATATTTTGAAGAGATTGTTGAGGATTTTAACTGAATTCGTGATCGATTCATGGATTCGAAATATGTTATGAATAATATAGGCTTACAATAGGAACTGGCAGATCCAAAAGTGCACAGAACATTGAAATTACTACTATTTTGAACTATTTGCGTGCAGTGGGTTTCTTGGTGTTGACTGAAATTAAAATATGAGAGAGAGAGAAAGAGAGAGAGAGAGAGATTCTTGGATTCATCCATGAAGAAACGACTCGAGATTTGTCAACGAATCCGCTACTAATGAGCCGTCTGTGTGCAATTACGCAGTCCCAAAAGTGACACTGAAGGTACGAGTAGAGTTATTTACTTTAAAAATTTGTATTAGAAGTATATTATATTGTTAATAAATGCAAGTTTGTACTTCTTGAGGAACACAAATTTTTGTATGTCATGTTCAGTCTAGGCCAATCTGAGCTGTATTGTGAGTACAAAAATGTTGCGGAATACTGTCCTAGATTGTCTGGAGACATTGATAATAACATTGTACGGGTAATTTTGTAGTCTTCCAAGCCTCAGTGGTCAATGTCGTAATGAATGCTATTTTTCATTAGTTCAGTGAATGACGGTGCAGCAGTTGACCGCAAGCAAGCAACGATGCTTGCAACAATCGACAGTGCAAAAGCTGCAACATTCATTAGCAAGCACGTCTTCCTAATATTTCCGTCCATTGAGTTCTTTGTCATGACGTGTTGAGGAATTATATTAAGGGAGTTAACTATGGGCGTACTGGCTAATACGGAAGATGATGTGCATCTGTTCACCATACTAATGGCGATACGATGTGCGTCACTTGACGTCATCTCCAAACCCGTTCTGTGGTGTATCTATTTGCTGCTATTCTAGTGGTAGGCTAGGAGATCCTCTTTCTCAGGGTAAGATGATGTTGTGCAAATAAATGTTGTGGCTGCAAATGACCAGCTTTGCAGGGAATACAATCCTTATCCAATGAAACTATCAATTCAGGTAAAAAAAAATAACATACCCTTCCATAGACAAATAGATGGCTACAAACGAGCAGATGCAGCTTACACCCAGATAAAACAATTACAAGTATAACTTACCAAGATTACATTGTCTCTATTAAAAGCAACATCAGAAGAAACTTGGGGAACCAGTGGTATAGCAACTTAAACAGAAAACTGCATGACTAGAAAGACTTCCTCTCTATCAACTGAAACGTCAAGAACAAGTGACTAAGAATTGGCCATTGTAGAATCACGCACTCACACATCATATCCAAGGATCCAGCTTCCATATCTGAGATGTGTCAGACTACTTTAACTACTGTACATATAATCACTAAATGTTGAGACACACAAAATGGCAGACGAAAGACGAACCTAGTGTACTTACCGATCCTAAAATGATCAGCAGCATATTACAGTTCCTAAAAGATATTTCAATATTTCAATTGTTGTAGTATTAGTATTACACTACTGTTTTTAATATAGTACTTTTGTTAATATTCCACTATATTGTAAACTTGCAAACTTGCAATGTTATAAATATTTAGCTTTTAAGACTTGACGAACATTATAACTGAATGTATCATTGTATTAACTCAGTCACTTTGTAAATACTTTTTGCACAGTCGTAATATGACCATGTAGATAGGCGACTATAAACAAAGTTGAAATAAAACAAAAGCACCGCAAAGCGTGGCAAGCCTATGATTGGATGTTGTGTTGAACAGCTCCTTTTTGTTCAGCTGTAAATATTCAAGTAATTCATAATTGTCAGATATAGTAAGTGTAAAAGGGACTTGCAGGTGAGTAAAACAGCGATAGTTTTTCAATAGGGGTTTGAAGTTGGAAGCAAAAACCAGAAAGCTTTGTTATGTTGTATGCAGCCTTCAAGAAGCATTCATTGCGTCCTAAGGAATGTGTCCAAATCATTCTAAGATTTTAGACATTGATATAAGTGCTTAAAATTAAAGACACATTTACGTATCCTAAAGCCTAATGCTGGGTTGCAAGAAAACTGCCATATAAGTGGCTTCACCCTTCTTTAGTTAATGACTGGGTAAACTAGTCAAGCCTAAACTTCCGGCAGTTGCAAGAACATTATATGATCGGTTAATTACTCTTGTCTTTAAGAAGAGAAGATGTAATTCGACAGAGCCGGCGTAGTCAGGTGCGTACGTTACTTAATCACACGTATGATGTCGCTGCAACAAACAATTGCCACGCGTTCAAGATTGCACTTCTAATTTTGTTTATAAAGTGGGTTCGTTTTTCTCTGCAAGCCAAAATATAGAGCAAAAGAAATATAAGTAAACCTTTCTCTTAAAGGAACGACATTGTCAGCATTTATTTCAGAAAATAATAGTATAAACTAAAGTCACGGACGCAGTTACAAATGGAAGTAAGAAAGTTGGCAACATACATTCTATGTCCTCAGAATGTAGACTGAACTTCAATAGAAAAGTAATTAAGTAGTGGGAAAGTAACCTGTCTCCTGTTTTAGAACATTTCCCTAAGCCTTTGAATTTTCGCGTAACTGTAGTTTATAGCACCGGTAACATTGGAGAAATTACTAATCACAAAACCCTTGTCTCACAGTTCGTAAATAATTGCCTTGACCTTGTAAGCAACAGCTGATTTTGTGTCAACTTTGACATATGTACCCACTTCATGCAGTTAGTTTTTCACTGTGTAATTCTACCGCGTGCTAGATATCCATGAATGTTTGGTGAACCTAAATGTGACTTTAAACTCTACGTTGTCATATTACCGAAAGGGATTGAACCTATATCTAAAATCTAAAATTCCTCGGTCTTGGCAGAAATGCATAGAAATTTTAGAAATTATAATTAGAAATTATAATTCTGTACACACATCAATGGATAATATGCATACAGCAATAGTTTTCTTTACTTGTATCTAAGGACGTCATAATATGAGAAACATTAAGAGGAAGCCATACAATGAAAACAATAATGGCGATCAATCGCTGTTTATTGGTCCGAGATTCGGTCTTTAGTGGTACTCGATTGAATAGCGTTGTAGGTCGGTCTTGCAATTCATTTCAGAGGCAAATAAACACTTTAGTGCCAAAGAAATCTCTAAGTGTGCTCTTGCAACCCAGCATATCTCTAAGGCTTTTTGAAAATTCTTTGGAAACTTTTCCAGATCCTAAAATGAACGACGCTCGTGTTATGTATTCTTTCCACAAATAAACAGCCCCGAAAATTACATCCCATACATTAGAATAAACACATTTCTGTTATATCAGGTTTTAAAATAACTAACGATGTTTGCCTTTAAGTATCGTACTCGTTTTAAACAAATGAAAGACCAAAAGAGTTTTAAATATTATGATTAACAGATGCACCAGCTGAAAAACTAGAAACTGTTGTATAACGTTAAGGGCTGCGTTGCAGCCACGGTTTGTGAGGTGCTGGTACTTGCCGTGACTTAGTGCTGCTTGTATGGAAGTATTCATAGAAGATAATATGGGAAGTCATTATTTGAAATTGTACTTCAAGGAGAATTATAATTTGGCGATTTAGGTAATAAAGAGTTTGATGTTGAAGAGGAATGGACAAATTGGTTGTGTGTTTGGAGTCTGAAAGTTCTAAAATAAGAACTATAAATACAGGATGCTTAAAAAAAAAGATGTTTGATATTGCAACAGGAGTTGGGATTTATCAAAACTAGAATAAATGCCCTACAAACATATGTCCGGAAACACATATACGATGAGATAGGAGACATTTTACAAAAATGTGCAACGTATCCACACATGGGTTTGGCATACACTAATGTCTTTAAATGTCCCCATAGTCAGAAATCAGGATCGCTTTAGTCCCAATGTATGAGCAGGAATTGTGGGTGGCAGACTCCTAGGACCATACATTTTATCGAACATATTATCAGGTACTGTGTGTTCATCGACTCCTGCGCGGTGAGTTACCCGTGCTTTGGAGGAGTTGGGCTTGTGGAAAGACGACACATGACGGGGCACCACCACATTTTGTACGCACCGCGCGACAATACTTACACCAAACATTTAATGGACGAAGGATTGGTCGAGGAGGTCCAGTAGCCTGGCCTCCCCATTTGCCGGACCTCAATCCATTAGGTTTCTGGCTACGGGGACACTTAAAGATATTGGTGTATGTCAAATCTATCGAAAATGTGCATAAATTGCACATTTTTCTAAAATGGCTCATATCTCATTAATTATTTGTTTCTGGAGATATGTTTATAGGAACATTTATTCTAGTTTTGACCAACCCAACTCCTGTTGCCATATCGGACACTTTTAAACACCCTATACATAACACATTTATAAGAGCACTTACTCTGTTTAAAACTCAAGTAAAATTTACTTATTCGTTTTGGAACTGAATCTTCTCTCGACTATAACACTGTCGAGAAACTGTCGAGAAAACATGACCGTGGAATAATTAGTTGCAGAAAGTCACCCCTTAGGTGCACGGTTCGGGGCACAGAATAGATTATACACTATGATTGATAGTGGCCTTTCAATGTTCTGAAACTAACGTTAGAAAGCAAAAGCATCACCACACCGTATGCCAAAAATACAAAACTATTACGACGGAACATGTTACACGGTGTTCAACCAGGTTACTGTCAAATAGTATAATTTTGTTTCTCTCAAATGCATCTACAACTGAGAATATAGAATAAATAGGCAATTCCAAATGCACATAAATACAGTCATTAATTTTAACCATAACTATACGATGTTAGCGGAAATAGGGTTCTTCTTTGAAGTAAATAAAATATTTCCAAAATTCTCAATGTAAAGCTGTTGCTTGAAACCATATTTGCTTGCCACAAAACAAGTAAATACTTAACTAAATTGATAATCTCCCCTTATATTAATTTATCTACAAATTTGTAAAAGCTATTTGTATTTAAGTGCTTAGAAACAATACGTTTCACTTTCAACATGCTTTTATCATACATGGGATCTTACAAGAATACAGAACCCATTCTGCTCTATTTATCTGCCTCGTATTTATTAGGTGGAGTGAGTATTGAATTTTAACTAAACATGTGAAACAGATTTCGTTATAAATACATCTTTTTAGTGATCTAAATAAAAATTATTACACACTGTGTGTGTGTGTGTATGTGTGTGTGTGTAAATAGAATAATTCAAAAAAGAAATATCGATAATTACAGGAAAGGTGACACTATCCGAACTAATGTTTGCATGTTAAAATGCGCTATATCTTTTTAACGATTTAATTAAAATAACAATGACAAATAAAATGTTCGAAATCTCGAATTTTCTGAACAAAGCCTGTGAAACACTTGTTCATTCACATGAACGTTTAATATTCTTTTTAATAAAATCATAAAATCTAAGTAGTAGATAGATATTGCATAAAAAGTTATGTATTTAAAACACACAATTTATTTTCAATAACTTGTCTGCGCCATTAGCTTATTCCGAGATATTTGTTACTACTGTAACAAATGAAATTTTAATTATTTAATGTGTTCAAAACGCTATCCATTTAAAAATAAGCTTCTCCCATAGCATCCAAACGTTTCGTATGAGCGAATGAACTCCTCATAACTTTTTCAGAAGAAAATTGAAAAAGAATATCACGGCGGTGCTCCTCATTTCAATTAAGTTGGGGGATGTAATAATGATGAGGATGATGATGATGATGATGATGACAACTATAAAAATAAGGCCTAATAATGTAATAAGTTAAAGTTTCAGTTGTAAAACGAATCATTAAGTCCGTTGATGACATTCAAATTTACTATTAAATGAGGATTACATATGAGGAGATAGCTAAACCATTGGATTCGATAATTTGGTATGTTTTGTGTTTTATTTAAATTACCAGTACATAATTTATGTACGCTGTGAGTAATTATTTATGCATCTTTCTTTTCACTTCAGCTTATGAACCTGGATTACAATATACAATGAATACCTTTCAAAAGTTATTTGAAAGGTATTTTCCAGTGTCAAGCAAATAAAGCCTTGAACTTGGAAAACTTTCTTGCTACTTCAACTGACAACTTCGATGAACAGAGAAGAAGAAAATTCCGTGACAGAAGCAAGTTCGTGAAAGAGTGAAAATGTAGCGAACATCATTTACTAAAATATGCCTTAATAAAAAGAAATTGGCATTTATTTCTTAACAAATTCCTATAATTTGATTTCTTTTTTCATAACAAGCATTTACACATATTTTAGGATCACATTAGTCTTACTCAAAAAAATTATTTCTGTTGCATATAGATAACTTTCTCCACTCACACTTCTACAACCTGTTCTTAAAAATGCTTATTCTTCTATACTCATGCTACTGATGATCAAAATTTATAGAAATTTCATTATTTCATATTTCCATGTAAGTGAATGTGGTTAGGCAAATTATAGATAGTTCTAATCGATAGTCAAACTCTTAAGAGTACACCAATATGTGTTGGCTTTGTAATATCCTGTTTTTATTCCATGAACAGAAGGGGAAAACAACGAATAAACGACTTCTCAGTTCAGAAGTTCTATAGCTATTGTCAGAAATCATGTGTACGGACCATGATTCTTTTTTTATTATATTTTATTCTATTTTATTTCTTGACTTTTTATTGTTTTAAGAGATAATACTTTCTGTGTCATTTTCAAATTTAAGCTTTTATATTTTACATTCGTTAGGTTTTATTAACTATTTTATTACTTTTGTATTAGTATTCTTTGTCTTTTTGGCAGTCTGTAACTGTGACAGGAAAATGTTAAAATAAAATAAATATTGGAAAATTGAAACTAATAACAAGGAATACCTCGTAAATGGTTAAGGCACAAAAACAAACTCGTATAACATATAGCAGTTCCACGCTTTTTTGTATGTACGATTTTTCTCTTTCTTGTGGTTTACCACCTATACAAAGTCATTCAGAATGAAGAGGCTCGCGAGACCGTCCTAGAATATGTAAGATATACACTTCATTTGTGATGAAAATATTTTAATGTAAGGTAATTTAGTTATCTTTAGAGCCCTTTTTAAAAAAAAGAAAATGTTGGCCACATTTTCCATGTAGGAAACAGAAAAGTATTACATATCCTACAATTTATTGCGTATTACTATGTTCCCCTTTGTCCAGTCTTTATAACTCACCCAATTCAGTTTCTATTTTTACGTTAACTTGTTTTTCTCCTCTATCGTCATTTTCATTGGCACCAACAAAACTCAACACAACACAACAGAGAGCCTGAAATCCAAGAAACGCTATTGTAACCAGAAATATGTAACTGAAAGTTTAGTTTACCACATACGTACTGGGTAAATAAATTAACCTTTAAATCTTCCAAACAAGTGTTTGTGCCATTATTAGCGGCAAGTTGTTAACTTCTTGACAATGGTCTGCCAGCTGCTTATGTCCTGACTAGATATCGAAGGTCCTTACATGGTCAGCCCTTTTGTCACTGTGTGAAAGAATGCGGTAAGTTGTATACGTACACTACAATGTTTATAGTAGATTATAATAATTATTACAGTCAAGCTTAAGGACAAAAAAAAAAAAAAAAAAAAAAAAAAAAATGAAATAAAAAAAAAGATTGTCTAATTACGCGGAATGCCAAGTTATTGAGCGTCGAATTACCGGGGTTATACTGTAATAATAATAATAATAATAATAATAATAATAATAATAATAATAATAATAATAATAATAATAATAATAATAATAATAATAATAATAATAATAATAATAATAATAATAATAATAATAGTTTCATAATGTAGTTGTGGAAGTAGTAGAAGCAAAGCGTTTAAATTGCACAGTATCCCTAGTTGTGTTGCAACAGAAAACATAAGTCCTAATTACATCAACGCAATTGACGGTAACAGGGATGTTGTCATACACAAGAGAAGCGCATCTTGCGGCAACATGTTCAACAGCAGTCGAAACAGTGAAATGAGTACGAGCATAACTCGGTAGGTATTTTACATCTTTCCTCAGAGCAGAAAATAAAAGAAAACCAAAAAGAGTGTAGGGAAGTAAACAGAAACGAGTTTTGGCGTCAGCGGTATGAAGGAGTCGGGAATCCCAGTACCACAGTTCCATAATGATGTCGAGCCATAGGGGTCACCTTAGAGTTGCGTCACAGTGACAGGGCTGTCCAACATTTTACCTTTCAGTACTCAAACTTCGTATACATCGTACATTTTAGTGAGGGATGAAAAGAGAATTCTTTTTAGTTCTTCAAACAAGCCTGTTTGAAAGCTTCAGATCTTAAACCAGCCAATAGTACGGTTGATTTACAATCAAAATATATAATAATCTGGAATAAATTATTGAAATTCTAAAAGCTTCAATTTTAATATGGCCGTAATATAACCTAAACTGAGTTTTATATACGTGTAAAATGGTCACCTGCAAGCTAATCATATGCCATTTATTATTCACATTTATTATTATTTAGTAACAGCAACCATTTCTTGAAGATAACATCTTGTAAATGAGCTCCTTCATTTGACGTAAAATCTCAGTAACATCTCAATGCTGATTGTTACAAAGTTGTCACGAATTAGTTAATTTGTTTTTCAGACAACTAGCACTACTCTAGATTTTTAAGGGACACTGGGAGTGAAATTTTGGTCAAAATTGTCAAAAAGTCGAAAATGGTTTTTTTTTTTTTTTTTTTTTTTTACCTTAAAATGTTCCTGGTACACCTGTGCATTTAGATCAGCTAACATTTTTCATATCCCCCACTCCATGTGGTCATTACGGCCCTTTCAAATAGCGCTCTTCCCTTAACGTACACAGTATGTTCCTATATAAAAGCCTGTTTTTCTCAAAACTACATTTCTGCACATTCCAAAAGAAGGTCGCGCCTGAGTTTTGCTTTAAATTCAATGAAAATTTCCAAAAGTGTTCATAAATAGCAGCTAAACAAAACTATGATTCAATATTGATGTTATCATTAACATGAATTCCAAAAACATTTTTTTGTATGGAAAAAATCAATAATTTTTAAGATTACATTTTCTTTGTTATTAAAAAAAATATGTTGGGCATAATCAGCAAGCGTATTTGAAATATCTCTTAATACAATTGTTATCCATGTTTTAGAGTACCAGTTCTGCCAATATAACTGAATTTTGAAAAGTCAATAGACGCGAGCTACATTTTGAAAATGTGCCTATTAAATTCATAAAATAATTTATATATCGTAAACGAATTATCCAATTTTAATGAAATTTGGTGTACCTCCTATTCTCATATAAATACAAACACAGTAAAATTTTAGAAAAATCTATCAAGAAATGTGGAACTTTCAAATTTCACTCCCAGTGTCCCTTAACAAACCTATAAGAAGTAATCTCACATTGAAAGATCAGGCGACCGGGCTGGCCAATTGATGTTGCCATTCTTCTAACTCAGGCACTCTCTCCAAAGAGCTGTCTTACTGCAGCGATGGATATTCTTGCTGTGTGGGCCGTGGCTCCATCCTGCTGAAACCATATTAACTCATTCACGCAATAATTGTCAATTTCATTGGTGAGGAATGCATCAAACACACTGACGTACCGTTAGAAATTCACAATAACTGAGTGGCCGGCAGCGGGGTCTATCTTTTGTTTATTCATAGAATCCACTTAGGTGAAAATGCGCTTGGTCGGACATCTACACGTTCATAATCTTCATATTTGGCTAAAAATGTTCAGCAAACCATAGTCATTTTCTGGCATCACCAGCTTGCATTTTTGGCCGAGCTGAAGCTTGTTCTGACCAATAAGCGGCGAAATAAACCTAATAAAACGCTTATCGTTGTGTATGTTGCTGTGG